>CM019706.1:37647933-37744724 GCA_009760885.1 Achatina immaculata
AGGACAGAATTGAGATCTTCCACTCGAATTTAGCAGGACAGACTAGAGATCTTCCACTCGAATTTAGCAGGACAGACTAGAGATCTTCCACTCGAATTTAGCAGGACAGACTAGAGATCTTCCACTCGAATCATCAAGATTATGTATGATTACATCAACAGAACAAAATTAAGATAAACAAATAAGCGTTCACATGAAATACATATGAATATTGAAGGTCATTAGATTGATATAATCAGACATATCTGAGAAGTATTAATGGCAAAGAAGAAGAAACAGAAAAGGAATGTTAAATTTAGAATAACCAAGAGCAGGCCATCGTTCATGCATCTTAATAAAATATGTTCAGCAAAAGAATATAGAGATCAGAACCAAATCGAGATTTTTTCAAAGCAACAGTGAGAAGTGCCATGTTCTGTGTCTCTGAGAAAATGGAATGTGACACAACACAGCAAACAGTTGCAGACATTTTTAAACAATTGTCTGAAAGAGGTCGTTAAAATTAAATGGTAGTAAAGATCAGAAATGAGAAACAGAAAACGAATTAGTCAATGTATGGATCACCGAGAAAACAGAGACAGTGTAGCAAGAGTGGCTTTTACCTGAAATCCCCAAGGGAAGAGAGAAAGAACATGGAAGACCAAAGAACACACGGCGAAGGGATACAATGAAGGTTCTAAAAGCGGAGAGACTCACATGGAGTGACTTGTAGAACAAGGCCACAGATAGAAAAGTGGAGAGACTCACATGGAGTGACGTGTAGAACAAGGTCACAGATAGAAAAGTGGAGAGACTCACATGGAGTGACTTGTAGAACAAGGCCACAGATAGAAAAGTGGAGAGACTCACATGGAGTGACGTGTAGAACAAGGTCACAGATAGAAAAGTGGAGAGACTCACATGGAGTGACTTGTAGAACAAGGCCACAGATAGAAAAGTGGAGAGACTCACATGGAGTGACTTGTTGAACAAGGCCACAGATAGAAATGACTTAAATGTCCTTGTCTGCGGCTTTAGACGAGAAAAGTAATTACGTGGGTTGATTGATTATTGTAAAAGTAGTTCATGTGTTTAGTGTTATTTCCTGTCTTACATGGCTGGTTACTGAACTGTTCTGGTCTGGTGTTAATTTCTGAACTGTTTTCATTTTTTTTTCTTTTAGGTCCGCATTTTCTCCATTGTTAATTTCTGAAAACTACAGCAGCGCTCAAAACAAAACTATGACTAGGCGAGCCCGCTATCTGTGTGTTCTTGTTAAGTACATCCTTGTTGAGGAGTTTTAGTTCGTGGGCCTGAATGTTTCATTTTTGTTTTTTGTATCGCCTTTAGCAGGAAATAGCTGTAATAAAACTTTAACAAATACAAACACACGCACAACCAAACTGTTGTTGTTCGTCCATCGTCTTCGATGATGACCACAGCTTCATCCTGGTCTACTATACGCGTGAGTATACCCAGACATAACCGACGTCACGTGGTAAGATAAAGGGAAGTAAAACAGAATAGTGTGAGCTCCTCGGACAAAACAAAAATAATCAATTTCCCATTAATCAAATTGGAAAAATACACATAGAAGAGACATATATTGAAGAAGTTAATCAATCTGCATACCGTGGCAGCTACATAGACCAGGATGGTGACACCAGAAGGGAAGTTAGAATCAGAATTGCAAAAGCAGCATCAATCTTCAAGAATCTTGAGAACAAATGGAATTTAAAAGTTATAAACACAAAAACCAAGTTAAGACTATTCAATTCAAATGTAATATCCACCCTCATTTATGGATACGAAATAAATAGACAAGAAATTAGACTATTTTGAAAACAAATGCCTAAGGAAAATACTCGGCATCAAATGGAACGAATTCAAGAACAATGCAGAGATAAGACAGATGACTGAACAATAAACACTCTTATGGGTGATCAGGAAAAGGAGATGGATATATATTCGTCATTTGATGAGAAGAAATGATCAGAGAATCCCAAAACAAGCTATCAAGTGGAACACAACAGGCCAAAGAAAAAGAAGCAGACCGTGTGAAACTCTGAAGAGAACATTGTTAAGAGAGGCCAAATTAACAGGCATACAATCCTTTGATGAGGTTGAAAGACTCGCCGAAGACGGGGAAAAATTGGTGAACTACTTCGCGAGCCCTATGTGACGTTTAACGGCACGGGAAGGATATAAGATAAGAAAACAGAACAGAAAACCTCCAGATTTTATCTACACAACAACGTGATATTTTGCACATTACAGTTTCAACTGTTGTTGAAATTTTACTTTCAAATCTAACATCTCTTGAGTTTAAGTGTTTGTTTGACGATGTCTATAATTCATGACAGTTAAAACTGGTTGGAGCATATCTGAAATACGTTTGAAATATAGACAGACTGTCAAATCCTTCATGTATTTCCTTCATATGGGTTCACTATATTGATATTTCCTGACATGGTGGTAGGTATTTCCTTGCACCTGTTTCCCACGCAGCGATGTGTCTGTCATATATTTCGATAATTAATCATACAATACTATGTTCTGTTACTTTAATGTGTTCTGTTACTTCACTGCAGCTTTATTGTTTCCTACTTGTAAAAAATTGTATCTGAAGTCATAACCTGAAATAGCTTTATATAAACAAGTATTTGTTTGTTTGTTGTTATTGTTCCCCAGAATGCATCAGACACTGCAGGAGACCATGTGTATGTTTGTGTCTGATGAAGGTGGGACCTACGATTGACTGAATCTACGCGACAGAATTTCTGTGTCATGTCTTCGTTTCCTTTCTGGATGTCGCGATTTTCTGTTGGACGGGATTGATGGCTTCGTTATCAAACATCTTTCTTGGGGGTGCTAGACACCGAAGTTGGTTAATACGCTGTTCTCTCGTGGCTAGACGACTGCTCGTCCCGCCGGAGTCGGTGGTTCAAGTCCCAGGTAATTCACCTGTGAATGTTCTTTCTCAACATTTAAAACTGCTCTGTTTACAAATTTTTCCGAGGTCCTAGCATATATTAACGTGTTCTGTTACTTTACTGTGTTCTGTTACTTTACTGTTCTGGTCTGGTGTTAATTTCTGAACTGTTTTCATTTTTTTTTCTTTTAGGTCCGCATTTTCTCCATTGTTAATTTCTGAAAACTACAGCAGCGCTCAAAACAAAACTATGACTAGGCGAGCCCGCTATCTGTGTGTTCTTGTTAAGTACATCCTTGTTGAGGAGTTTTAGTTCGTGGGCCTGAATGTTTCATTTTTGTTTTTTGTATCGCCTTTAGCAGGAAATAGCTGTAATAAAACTTTAACAAATACAAACACACGCACAACCAAACTGTTGTTGTTCGTCCATCGTCTTCGATGATGACCACAGCTTCATCCTGGTCTACTATACGCGTGAGTATACCCAGACATAACCGACGTCACGTGGTAAGATAAAGGGAAGTAAAACAGAATAGTGTGAGCTCCTCGGACAAAACAAAAATAATCAATTTCCCATTAATCAAATTGGAAAAATACACATAGAAGAGACATATATTGAAGAAGTTAATCAATCTGCATACCGTGGCAGCTACATAGACCAGGATGGTGACACCAGAAGGGAAGTTAGAATCAGAATTGCAAAAGCAGCATCAATCTTCAAGAATCTTGAGAACAAATGGAATTTAAAAGTTATAAACACAAAAACCAAGTTAAGACTATTCAATTCAAATGTAATATCCACCCTCATTTATGGATACGAAATAAATAGACAAGAAATTAGACTATTTTGAAAACAAATGCCTAAGGAAAATACTCGGCATCAAATGGAACGAATTCAAGAACAATGCAGAGATAAGACAGATGACTGAACAATAAACACTCTTATGGGTGATCAGGAAAAGGAGATGGATATATATTCGTCATTTGATGAGAAGAAATGATCAGAGAATCCCAAAACAAGCTATCAAGTGGAACACAACAGGCCAAAGAAAAAGAAGCAGACCGTGTGAAACTCTGAAGAGAACATTGTTAAGAGAGGCCAAATTAACAGGCATACAATCCTTTGATGAGGTTGAAAGACTCGCCGAAGACGGGGAAAAATTGGTGAACTACTTCGCGAGCCCTATGTGACGTTTAACGGCACGGGAAGGATATAAGATAAGAAAACAGAACAGAAAACCTCCAGATTTTATCTACACAACAACGTGATATTTTGCACATTACAGTTTCAACTGTTGTTGAAATTTTACTTTCAAATCTAACATCTCTTGAGTTTAAGTGTTTGTTTGACGATGTCTATAATTCATGACAGTTAAAACTGGTTGGAGCATATCTGAAATACGTTTGAAATATAGACAGACTGTCAAATCCTTCATGTATTTCCTTCATATGGGTTCACTATATTGATATTTCCTGACATGGTGGTAGGTATTTCCTTGCACCTGTTTCCCACGCAGCGATGTGTCTGTCATATATTTCGATAATTAATCATACAATACTATGTTCTGTTACTTTAATGTGTTCTGTTACTTCACTGCAGCTTTATTGTTTCCTACTTGTAAAAAATTGTATCTGAAGTCATAACCTGAAATAGCTTTATATAAACAAGTATTTGTTTGTTTGTTGTTATTGTTCCCCAGAATGCATCAGACACTGCAGGAGACCATGTGTATGTTTGTGTCTGATGAAGGTGGGACCTACGATTGACTGAATCTACGCGACAGAATTTCTGTGTCATGTCTTCGTTTCCTTTCTGGATGTCGCGATTTTCTGTTGGACGGGATTGATGGCTTCGTTATCAAACATCTTTCTTGGGGGTGCTAGACACCGAAGTTGGTTAATACGCTGTTCTCTCGTGGCTAGACGACTGCTCGTCCCGCCGGAGTCGGTGGTTCAAGTCCCAGGTAATTCACCTGTGAATGTTCTTTCTCAACATTTAAAACTGCTCTGTTTACAAATTTTTCCGAGGTCCTAGCATATATTAACGTGTTCTGTTACTTTACTGTGTTCTGTTACTTTACTGTTTTCTGTTACTTTACTGTGTTCTGTTACTTTACTGTGTTCTGTTACTTTACTGTTTTCTGTTACTTTACTGTGTTCTGTTACTTTACTGTATTCTGTTACTTTACTGTGTTCTGTTACTTTACTGTTTTCTGTTACTTTACTGTATTCTGTTACTTTACTGTGTTCTGTTACTTTACTGTATTCTGTTACTTTACTGTGTTCTGTTACTTTACTGTGTTCTGTTACTTTACTGTGTTCTGTTACTTTACTGTGTTCTGTTACTTTACTGTATTCTGTTACTTTACTGTGTTCTGTTACTTTACTGTATTCTGTTACTTTACTGTGTTCTGTTACTTTACTGTGTTCTGTTACTTTACTGTATTCTGTTACTTTACTGTGTTCTGTTACTTTACTGTATTCTGTTACTTTACTGTGTTCTGTTACTTTACTGTGTTCTGTTACTTTACTGTATTCTGTTACTTTACTGTATTCTGTTACTTTACTGTGTTCTGTTACTTTACTGTATTCTGTTACTTTACTGTGTTCTGTTACTTTACTGTATTCTGTTACTTTACTGTGTTCTGTTACTTTACTGTATTCTGTTACTTTACTGTGTTCTGTTACTTTACTGTATTCTGTTACTTTACTGTGTTCTGTTACTTTACTGTGTTCTGTTACTTTACTGTCTTCTGTTACTTTACTGTATTCTGTTACTTTACTGTGTTCTGTTACTTTACTGTATGAAAGTTTCATTGTTTCCTGTTATTGTGTTTATTATTAGTTAGGCTTATTTTTAATAGTAACTCTCCAAATACCAGAAACAACATTTATCCCCATCTACCAATCCCCCCGCGGGCCGGTTAACTGAGAGCCTAATATTCATAATATATATCTACTGTCCTACAATTAGTTGTTATAAATATTGAAATATTTCTTTCTTTTTCGTCAACCATTGTAGTTTAATGGTTTTCTACAAATTTTAAACATAATTACAGATCTCTACACTTTTAGGTCGCTTTATTTGTTTATTTGTTTTATATTTGATGAATTCATCCCCAAAATAAATTAATGTTTACAGTACACATCGTTGTCTAAAACTACCAGAAACAGGGAACATATTTTGTTATGAGGGTAGTTTTCCGTTCTGTTTTACTCAAGTACTTGTGTTTATAAAATGTGTGTTTTGATATTCTGCAGCGTTTAGTTCTCGTTGTTTTCTCCATTAGTTAAAAGTGTGTAAGACCAGAGAAAAACTATCAATATACTGTGCAAAATATATCTGTAAAACTATGTAAAGCTATCTATATAAAGTACAAAACTATCTACATTCGATGTAAAACTATACTATACTTTATATTAGACATGAACACGGATGTGATTGACCGAGAAGTGTTCAGATTAAATAGGGACAGATTCTCAGTAATTTTAATGTTCTTCACATTAGACATTCCGTGGTTTGAGAGCAGCTTAGTTTTATAGTTTATTTCTCTGAAGATATAAACCTGCTAGACTTATAGATTATTTCTCTGAAGACTGAAACCTGCTGGTTGTACACTTTATTTCCCCGAATACCACAATCTGTTAGTTGTGTAATTTATTTCTCTGAAGAATTAAACATGCTAGTTGTATAGTTTATTTCTCTTTCAGTTTAAACCTGCTGGTTGTATAGTTTATTTCTCTGAGGACATAAACCTGATGGTTGACTAGTTTATTTTTCTTATATGTAAACCTAAACCCACTGGCTGTATAGTTTATTTCTCTGAAGACTTAAAACTGCTAGTATCATAGTTTATTTCTCTGAAGACTTAAAACTGCTAGTATCATAGTTTATTTCTCTGAAGACTTAAACCTGCTATTTGTATAGTTTATTTCTCTGAAGACTTAAACCTGCATGGCTTACCAACAGATCACATCCCATTACTTCACGTACTTGCGTTAGAAATTATTCGCTAAAATAATCTCACGATGTTTGTATTTACTGCCGTATAATTTGTTTTATTCACTAAAATATTTGCTCGTTCCTTGTATGTATGATGATGTAATTGTCTCTTTTCTTGCAAGCATACACGCGGAGTATAAGAAAAGTTAAATAGCGAAATTCCCTGGGATAGTTTTTCCTGTTTCTGTATGGTAGCTGTTGTTGGTTGTGTTGTTCTTGTTGTTGCTTTTCTTCTTCTTCTTCTTCTTCTCCATTACCGCTGATTGCTGCATGCAAAGTTCGCCTCCGAGTTGAACTTACTAACTTTGTATTTTATCTGAAACTAAGTAGTTTGTATTCTTCTTCTCTCTTTGGCCCCCTAAATATCGATATATTTGTCACGCCAGTTTGTAACTAGTCTGAGATATCTGCGCCCTTCGACTTGGCTCTTCCGTCTCTGGCCAGGCTTATTTTTATGAACCGGGTTAACCTTTGATCCCTGCTAGATTGACCAGACTAGTGTCTGTTTCCTGGGGGAACCACTGGGAGACAAGATAGGGCCTTGGTCGCTTGACCAGACTAATGTTTGTTTCCAGGGGGACCACTGGGAGAGAAGATAGGATCTTGGTCGCTTGACCAGACTAATGTCTGTTTCCAGCGGGACCACTGGGAGACAAGATAGGGTCTTGGTCGCTTTACCAGATTAATGTCTGTTTCTAGCGGGACCACTGGGATACAAGATAGGGTCTTGGTCGCTTGACCAGACTAATGTCTGTTTCCAGGAGGACCACTGGGAGAGAAGATAGGATCTTGGTCGCTTGACCAGACTAATGTCTGTTTCAAGGGGGACCACTGGGATACAAGATAGGGTCTTGGTCGCTTGACCAGACTAATGTCTGTTTCCAGGGGGACCACTGGGAGAGAAGATAGGATCTTGGTCGCTTGACCAGACTAATGTCTGTTTCCAAGGGGACCACTGGGATACAAGATAGGATCTTGGTCGCTTGACCAGACTAATGTCTGTTTCCAGGGAGACCACTAGGATACAAGATAGGGTCTTGGTCGATTGTGGATCTCTAACTCTGACACAAACAGTGAGATGATGGTTGTCATTCAGCTTGAGTAATGCATCTCCACGCCTCTCTCTCTCATTACATGCAAACACTCAGAAATCTCCCACACACTGAGACATACACCCACCACACACTGAGGCACACACTCATCACACACTGAGGAACACACTCACACACACACTGAGACACACACTCACCACACACTGAGACACACACCCACCACACACTGAAACATACACTCACAACACGCTGAGACACAACTCACACACAAACTCACACACACCAACACACACCACACCCACACACACACACTCAGACACACACACATCCTTCAGTTTATTCTAATATAAGAAAAATTGTCATAACGACCCAATCAGTTGTTGTAAGAACTGGACTTATTGATATGGAAATGCTACTTTAAAAAATCTGTTTACTTATTATTCATAGCTAATAAGCATTTTAAATTTATTTTCTGCCCACGCTTGTTTGTAAAAAAATTAATTTATTTGCTACATTTACGAAAGGAGTTGCTGCTTTAACAGCTCCACACCTGGCAGACTTTCCTTCCCCTGGCTGGCAATCATTTCTATAGCCTGAGTGAATCACCACACTCGCCGTGACAGACCACCACCCTATCCACTCGCCTTCATCTTCCTCAATCTCTCTGGAACTGTCAACTCGTCTTCTTTGCAGCCAATGCCGTGGAGATGTTGAGGCGCAACATCGTGTCAGTTTGGAAGCGGGTCATAGTGGCTATTTTTTCAATCCCTGAGTACAGCTAAAAAGTAGGAGGAGTGCAATACTTCTTTAGTAGAATCCACCACCATGGGGGCTATAGCTATCTCTGCCGCCTTAGCCAGGGTAGGCCTGTTAAACCAACTGAGAAATGAGACAGGGTCTTGGTCAGCTAGGGATTGCCAACCTTGACCCCAGCATGTAAGCTAAGGGTGGCTGATTGCCAACACGGACGGGGTCTTCCCCTACTAACAACTAGGTCACCCAGGAGCACGTCATTCAACAACTTAAACAATATTTCACACCGACCTACCTTTTCTATTTCTCCTGGTACAATGGAGTGATTTTTTTAGAGTGTTATAGGTGATGCTTGCCACTGAGTGTAGTTTTGGAGTGTTATAGGTGATGCTTGCCACTGAGTGTAGTTTTGGAGTGTTATAGGTGATGCTTGTCACTGAGTGTAGTTTTGGAGTATTATAGGTGATGCTTGCCACTGAATGTAGTTTTTGGAGTGTTATAGGTGATGCTTGCCACTGAATGTAGTTTTTGGAGTGTTATAGGTGATGCTTGCCACTGAATGTAGTTTTTGGAGTGTTATAGGTGATGCTTGCCACTGAATGTAGTTTTTGGAGTGTTATAGGTGATGCTTGCCACTGAGTGTAGTTTTGGAGTATTATAGGTGATGCTTGCCACTGAATGTAGTTTTTGGAGTGTTATAGGTGATGCTTGCATTTTTGGAGTGTTATAGGTGATGCTTGCCACTGAGTGTAGTTTTTGGAGTGTTATAGGTGATGCTTGCATTTTTGGAGTGTTATAGGTGATGCTTGCCACTGAGTGTAGTTTTTGGAGTGTTATAGGTGATGCTTGCATTTTTGGAGTATTATAGGTGATGCTTGCCACTGAGTGTAGTTTTTGGAGTGTTATGCTTGCCACTGAGTGTAGTTTTTGGAGTGTTATGCTTGCCACTGAGTGTAGTTTTTGGAGTGTTATGCTTGCCACTGAGTGTAGTTTTTGGAGTGTTATAGGTGATGCTTGCCACTGACTGGAGTTTTAAATATTTGATAAAAAAATTTGTTATGTGAATCTTGAGGCCAGACACAGTAGAATTATATGAATATTATCACTTGTCAGTTATGTTATGGCTTTTGTGTCAACTACCCCAATAATAATTGGGAGATTTTACCTGTTTAGAATAAGAAAAGTAATGAGAGAAAAGTGGAGAGCTGTAATGATTTTCAAATTTTCGCTTCTCTGAACAATTGAGCACAGAACATTTAGAGACTGAAGAACACAGAACACGAGAGTCTGACGATCCAATCAGGAGGTTCCGTCTTTGTCACGTGATATCTGAGGATGAAGGTATTTCACACTAGACTGATATTTCTGTGGATTCTCAAGTGTATTTTAGCAACAACAGGTAATGTACAACTCTTTTTTTAGTTCTAATATGATAAATAACCTACTTTTAGCAACAACAGGTAATGCACAACTCTTTTTTTTAGTTCTAATATGATAAATAACTTACTTTTAGCAACAACAGGTAATGTACAACTCTTTTTTAGTTCTAATATGATAAATAACCTACTTTTAGCAACAACAGGTAATGCACAACTCTTTTTTAAGTTCTAATATGATAAATAACCTACTTTTAGCAACAACAGGTAATGTACAACTCTTTTTTTCAGTTATAATATGAACATAACCTACTTTTAGCAACAACAGGTAATGTACAACTCTTTTTTTCAGTTATAATATGAACATAACCTACTTTTAGCAACAACAGGTAATGTACAACTCTTTTTTTCAGTTATAATATGAACATAACCTACTTTTAGCAACAACAGGTAATGTACAACTCTTTTTTTCAGTTATAATATGAACATAACCTACTTTTAGCAACAACAGGTAATGTACAACTCTTTTTTTCAGTTATAATATGAACATAACCTACTTTTAGCAACAACAGGTAATGTACAACTCTTTTTTTCAGTTATAATATGAACATAACCTACTTTTAGCAACAACATAACCTGTCAGTTATAAACATTTCATTTTGTTTATTTTACAGAATTTTAGTAAATTGGCCAATCAACTGGAAAAAAAAATTACAATTAACCAGGATAAACCAGGATATTTTCTGTTGGTTGTTTATTCTGTCGGGAAAAGTAATAAATCTACTCAATATTTTAATTAAGACCAGAGCAGGTTTGGTAAGTTATTTAAACCCCCTCCCGTCCCACGTAACCCCCCACCCCACCCCGGGTATGGTTTAGAAAATGGACATGAAAATAAACTTTACTTCATAATGACATTAATCACTACAAATAGTTACAGAACGAATGTGTAAATATCAATAAATTAATCATCATCATCAATCATCATCATCATCATCATCATCGTCATCATCATCATCATCATCATGTGCCATCTGAAAAATTTGCCCTGTATCTTCACCATCGTCTGTCCTCTACTCATATAACACACACGGCCAGACACATTTGTGTCAATATCTTGTTGATCTGTTCATCAATCTGTAGTGTTCTTTTCTTTTAGACTTTCCCCTCGAAAATAGTTTCCGTTGGTTTCGTTAAATCCTTAATGAGAAGTCCCAATTAATATTTTTCGTTTCAAGGTGTCTTCTACTTATTTTGATTTTAAACAACACTAAAATATCTTGGTAGCACAGATTTAGTATCTAGTTCATCATCGGGATCAATTAGATACAATTTTATTTTCTTCTTTGATTTTATTGTTTTGCAGTTCATTTTATTTGTAAGAACTGGCGTTTCATGATATATAAAAAGGTAAAATTCCCCTTTCCATGCCTTTAAGACGTATATATCTTTTCTTCATGTGTTTGATGGCATCTATGATCTAACAAGTTACTTTTCGAACTATGTCATTTTAATACTTGATGGTTGGCGAGTCATGAGTTGAGAGAGTGCTGGTCATTCTATGGATACATATAATTACAAGCAAGTAAATAATGAAATATGTTTAAGTTAAAGGATGATGTATTACCAATGGATTTTAAATGGTAAGGGATGGTGTTCCAGAGCTGTACTGCAGAGTATGCAAGGCCTTTCTTGTATAGATCAATCCTGGGTATAGGAAGAAGACATTTTTCAGAAATGCAGACTAAAAATTCAGAGTCTGTTGCAATCAGGCTTCTTTGATGAAATGCCACATGATGGTGATATCCAGAATGTTTTTTTTTTTAACTTGGAAGTATTGATTATTTTCTAGTAATTTTCAATTTACTTCCTTCAATTTTCTCATATATTTGTTACAGTTTTCATATCGACGTTTAATTTTTCACGACATTTTCATATTGCACTATATTATTCACACATTCGATAACATGAAAATAGAGTATAATTCATTCTTTTGTAATTACTCTTTAAGTGTAAGACATAGAATGTATATTCAACATGTTTTTTTTTCTGCAAACGTTCTACGTGCAGTGAATGTAGCAGGCAAGAGTGAACAAAAATAGTTTAAGAGACTATACAGAGAGCAGAAAAGACTTATAGAAACGTTTTAATTTCCAAGTCCAAGTATAGTTTCTTCTTCCTCTGTTTTCAGTTTTATGTGCTCAGCCATCTAGACAAAGGAGAAAGGTCGCCCTCATGAATCCCATTATAAGCAGGAATCCTTCAAGTGTATCGCACACTTTTCATCCATGTTCTTTAATTTGTGGCAGATTTTAGCCCTTAGATCCCTATAGATCTATGATATTGTATTAATATTTGGCTATTTTAATGCAAAGATTGGTACAGAAAGAGAAGAAGACGAAGGATATGTTTGTGTGAAAATTTATTATAGGACATAGAAATGAGGCAGGTGACAATCTACTGGCGTTTTGCATGGAAAATCAGCTAATGGTCCCTAACATTTTAAACAACATCCAAGAAGACTTTATACATGACATCAGCTGATGGGAAAACCAAGAATGAAATAGATTATATTTTAATACAAAAAGGTGGAGATCGAGTAGAACATCAGCAAAAAACTTTACCAGGCGCTGATTGTGACACGGACCATGAGTTATTAATAGCAGACATGAAGATAAAGATAACAAAGACGTTAGGGAATCAGAACCACTCCGCTTTGATCGTACAAAAGTACCAGACAAAATACGATATAGAAGTGAAGAACCGTTTTGAGACATTGATGGCTGTACAGGAGGAGATGACACCTAATGAAAGGCTACACAGGCCAGAGATATTTTAATGGCAACTAAATACATGGTTCCGGTAAAGAAACACAAAAGAATGAATGGATCACAGCAGGCACATTAGAACTAATAAAACAATGTAGAGAAATAAAGACGAAAGTGACAAATAACAAAAAGGAGGAACATAAATCTTAAACAAAAGAAGTGGAAGAAACATAAGAAAAGACCAAAAAAAAAACAAAACAATACATACAAGATTGTTGTGAAAGAATAGAAGAACATCAGAAGTGTGGAAGAGATAGTGAAATGATTAAAGGAATAAAGACATTGAGAAGACGTCACACCTACGCTAAATGTAATTTGTGTGCTCGTTTACAGAGATACAGGAAATTCTAGAAAGATGGAAGGAATATTGTAGATGAATATATGATACAACCGATTGTGAAAGCAGAAATCAACAGTGTGAATTATTATTTGAGAAGGAATAACCCGAACCGACAATAGAAGAAGTTTTATGGGCAATAAAGAGTCTGAAAAATGGTAAATCACCAGGATGTGATGAGATAACAGCTGAACTTATTAAAGCAAGAGGAAAGGAATGTGCAACAATCTTCCTGCACTATGCAAAAAGATATGGCATTCAGGTATTTGATGGCATCTATGATCTAACAAGTTACTTTTCGAACTATGTCATTTTAATACTTGATGGTTGGCGAGTCATGAGTTGAGAGAGTGCTGGTCATTCTATGGATACATATAATTACAAGCAAGTAAATAATGAAATATGTTTAAGTTAAAGGATGATGTATTACCAATGGATTTTAAATGGTAAGGGATGGTGTTCCAGAGCTGTACTGCAGAGTATGCAAGGCCTTTCTTGTATAGATCAATCCTGGGTATAGGAAGAAGACATTTTTCAGAAATGCAGACTAAAAATTCAGAGTCTGTTGCAATCAGGCTTCTTTGATGAAATGCCACATGATGGTGATATCCAGAATGTTTTTTTTTTTAACTTGGAAGTATTGATTATTTTCTAGTAATTTTCAATTTACTTCCTTCAATTTTCTCATATATTTGTTACAGTTTTCATATCGACGTTTAATTTTTCACGACATTTTCATATTGCACTATATTATTCACACATTCGATAACATGAAAATAGAGTATAATTCATTCTTTTGTAATTACTCTTTAAGTGTAAGACATAGAATGTATATTCAACATGTTTTTTTTTCTGCAAACGTTCTACGTGCAGTGAATGTAGCAGGCAAGAGTGAACAAAAATAGTTTAAGAGACTATACAGAGAGCAGAAAAGACTTATAGAAACGTTTTAATTTCCAAGTCCAAGTATAGTTTCTTCTTCCTCTGTTTTCAGTTTTATGTGCTCAGCCATCTAGACAAAGGAGAAAGGTCGCCCTCATGAATCCCATTATAAGCAGGAATCCTTCAAGTGTATCGCACACTTTTCATCCATGTTCTTTAATTTGTGGCAGATTTTAGCCCTTAGATCCCTATAGATCTATGATATTGTATTAATATTTGGCTATTTTAATGCAAAGATTGGTACAGAAAGAGAAGAAGACGAAGGATATGTTTGTGTGAAAATTTATTATAGGACATAGAAATGAGGCAGGTGACAATCTACTGGCGTTTTGCATGGAAAATCAGCTAATGGTCCCTAACATTTTAAACAACATCCAAGAAGACTTTATACATGACATCAGCTGATGGGAAAACCAAGAATGAAATAGATTATATTTTAATACAAAAAGGTGGAGATCGAGTAGAACATCAGCAAAAAACTTTACCAGGCGCTGATTGTGACACGGACCATGAGTTATTAATAGCAGACATGAAGATAAAGATAACAAAGACGTTAGGGAATCAGAACCACTCCGCTTTGATCGTACAAAAGTACCAGACAAAATACGATATAGAAGTGAAGAACCGTTTTGAGACATTGATGGCTGTACAGGAGGAGATGACACCTAATGAAAGGCTACACAGGCCAGAGATATTTTAATGGCAACTAAATACATGGTTCCGGTAAAGAAACACAAAAGAATGAATGGATCACAGCAGGCACATTAGAACTAATAAAACAATGTAGAGAAATAAAGACGAAAGTGACAAATAACAAAAAGGAGGAACATAAATCTTAAACAAAAGAAGTGGAAGAAACATAAGAAAAGACCAAAAAAAAAACAAAACAATACATACAAGATTGTTGTGAAAGAATAGAAGAACATCAGAAGTGTGGAAGAGATAGTGAAATGATTAAAGGAATAAAGACATTGAGAAGACGTCACACCTACGCTAAATGTAATTTGTGTGCTCGTTTACAGAGATACAGGAAATTCTAGAAAGATGGAAGGAATATTGTAGATGAATATATGATACAACCGATTGTGAAAGCAGAAATCAACAGTGTGAATTATTATTTGAGAAGGAATAACCCGAACCGACAATAGAAGAAGTTTTATGGGCAATAAAGAGTCTGAAAAATGGTAAATCACCAGGATGTGATGAGATAACAGCTGAACTTATTAAAGCAAGAGGAAAGGAATGTGCAACAATCTTCCTGCACTATGCAAAAAGATATGGCATTCAGGTATTTGGCCAAAAGAATGGAAAAGAAATGTACTCATATCACTGCCGAAAAAGGGTAACTTGAAATGATGCACAAAACTACAGAATCGTTGCCCTGATTAGTCTACAGTAGATGTGCTTGTAATCTACAGCAAATGTGCATGTAGTTTACAGTATATGTACTTGTAATCTACAGCAGATGTGCATGTAGTTTAAAGTAGATGTGCATGTAGTTTACAGTAGATGTGCATGTAGTTTACAGTAGATGTGCTCGTAGTTTACAGTAGATGTGCTCGTAGTTTACAGTAGATGTGCTCGTAGTCTACAGTAGATGTGCATGTAGTTTACAGTAGATGTGCATGTAGTTTACAGTAGATGTGCTCGTAGTTTACAGTAGATGTGCTCGTAGTTTACGGTAGATGTGCTCGTAGTTTACAGTAGATGTGCTCGTAGTTTACAGTAGATGTGCTCGTAGTTTACAGTAGATGTGCATCGTAGTTTACAGTAGATGTGCTCGTAGTTTACAGTAGATGTGCTCGTAGTTTACAGTAGATGTGCTTGTAGTTTACAGTAGATGTGCTCGTAGTCTACAGTAGATGTGCTCGTAGTTTACAGTAGATGTGCTCGTAGTTTACAGTAGATGTGCTCGTAGTTTACAGTAGATGTGCTCGTAGTCTACAGTAGATGTGCTCGTAGTTTACAGTAGATGTGCTCGTAGTTTACAGTAGATGTGCTCGTAGTTTACGGTAGATGTGCTCGTACTTTACGGTAGATGTGCTCGTACTTTACGGTAGATGTGCTCGTAGTTTACAGTAGATGTGCTCGTAGTTTACAGTAGATGTGCTCGTAGTTTACAGTAGATGTGCTCGTAGTTTACAGTAGATGTGCTCGTAGTTTACAGTAGATGTGCTCGTAGTTTACAGTAGATGTGCTCGTAGTTTACAGTAGATGTGCTCGTAGTTTACAGTAGATGTGCTCGTAGTTTACAGTAGATGTGCTCGTAGTTTACAGTAGATGTGCTCGTAGTTTACGGTAGATGTGCTCGTACTTTACGGTAGATGTGCTCGTAGTCTACAGTAGATGTGCTCGTAGTTTACGGTAGATGTGCTCGTACTTTACGGTAGATGTGCTCGTACTTTACGGTAGATGTGCTCGTAGTCTACAGTAGATGTGCATGTAGTTTACAGTAGATGTGCTCGTAGTTTACGGTAGATGTGCTCGTAGTTTACAGTAGATGTGCTCGTAGTTTACAGTAGATGTGCTCGTAGTTTACAGTAGATGTGCTCGTAGTTTACAGTAGATGTGCTCGTAGTTTACAGTAGATGTGCTCGTAGTTTACGGTAGATGTGCTCGTAGTCTACAGTAGATGTGCATGTAGTTTACAGTAGATTTACTTGTAGTCTGCAGGAGATACGCATGTAGTCTAGAGCAGGTTTGTGAGATTCTAGGAAGGAATATATTTCGTAAGATTTAAAGCTAGAAATATAGTGTGTGAGATTCCAGCTAGAAATGTGGTTTGTGAGATTCTAGCTAGAAATGTGGTTTGTGAGAGAGTTTCAATGGAAGTTTTCATGGCAGTGACAAAACTTATCTCAGTAACCAGAGTTCGTTATTGTTGGACGTCTAATTTGATATGTGACATCACATGTTTTCTTCATCAAGTCGTATCCATCCATCCTCTTTATTGGTGTAGTATTAAAGTTTCATCCTACAATTGGAACATCGGCTGACTGCATTGTGATTGTAAGAGCAGACGTGAGAGAGGTTAATGGGCCTGTGTGTTATTCTTTATTATGTGCAGTTATTTGATTAACACGGCACGAATATCGTAGTTTCTGTGGGATCAGCCTAGGAAACTATTTCAATCTCAACAATTAGAAGTAACCAAATATCAGCTCAACAATATGGTTATAACACATATTCAAAAATTCTGGTTAGTTTGTAGTCTGCAGGAGATACGCATGTAGTCTAGAGCAGGTTTGTGAGATTCTAGGAAGGAATATATTTCGTAAGATTTAAAGCTAGAAATATAGTGTGTGAGATTCCAGCTAGAAATGTGGTTTGTGAGATTCTAGCTAGAAATGTGGTTTGTGAGATTCTAGCTAGAAATGTGGTTTGTGAGAGAGTTTCAATGGAAGTTTTCATGGCAGTGACAAAACTTATCTCAGTAACCAGAGTTCGTTATTGTTGGACGTCTAATTTGATATGTGACATCACATGTTTTCTTCATCAAGTCGTATCCATCCATCCTCTTTATTGGTGTAGTATTAAAGTTTCATCCTACAATTGGAACATCGGCTGACTGCATTGTGATTGTAAGAGCAGACGTGAGAGAGGTTAATGGGCCTGTGTGTTATTCTTTATTATGTGCAGTTATTTGATTAACACGGCACGAATATCGTAGTTTCTGTGGGATCAGCCTAGGAAACTATTTCAATCTCAACAATTAGAAGTAACCAAATATCAGCTCAACAATATGGTTATAACACATATTCAAAAATTCTGGTTAGTTTGTAGTCTGCAGTTTACTTCTAAGTCGATGGAAGAGCATTTTATTTATAAAGCAATGAGCAAAGTTAGAATGTTTTTCTGTGATGTCCAGTATGGTTTACAGGAGCATCTAACTCTTCAAAGAGGCTCAGTTTTATAAATCAGATCAGGATTGATGTGTCTTTTTGTGTTTGTATCCACCCTCAGTAAATAAACAGGATCAGGACTGGTGTGTCTTTTTGTGTTTGTCTCCACAATAAGTAAATAAACAGGATCAGGATTGATGTGTCTTTTTGTGTTTGTCTCCACCCTCAGTAAATAAACAGGATCAGGACTGGTGTGTCTTTTTGTGTTTGTCTCTACCTTCATTAAATAAACAGGATCAGGACTGATGTGTCTTTTTGTGTTTGTCTCTACCCTCAGTAAATAAACAGGATCAGGACTGGTGTATTCTTTTGCGTCTGTCTCTACCCTCAGTAAATAAAACTCATTCTATAGTCTGGGTAATTTATTAAATTAAAAATTGTGGTTCTGAGTTTGGCAGAAATCAATATTTAAAGTATATGTCTGTTTCGTTGTTCATGAGTTCCCGTGTATCCAGGCCGAGATGTTTGTTTCCTTTCTATGATCAGAACTGTTTATGCAGTTTTCGACTTTTGACTTCTTTTTAGCAGAAAGATAGTCAATATTAATAGACTTGTACGGATTACCCGAAGAAATAAATCTGACTTCATCAAGTCAGTAAACTTAGCTGAAGTCTAATTTTTATGTAGAACTGAGACAAAGTAATAATTACGCTTAACGCAATGTGTAAAGTGTTTTCTAAGCCGTGTTTCGCCTTGTAGGAAGATTTCTATGTTTTATAGACAAGGGACTCAGGCACTATTAAAAGCATCACTGACATGCGGAAGTAGTCACAAGCTCCTACAGAGAGTTGAACCCAAGAGCTTTAGCTGTTTGCATGAATGCCACTATCACTGAGATATTCAGACCAGCAAGTTTCTTTAACAAATTTAACAATCAAATATTTTCATTTAAACGAGGACATATAGTCAAGATTTGTTGCGATTTCTGTGCTATTTAGTTTGACAGACAATATCAACAAGCATTTCAGTCAGGTCTGATTTAGCTAGACTTTGGCTGTGCAGTTTACTTACAAGACATTTGATGGTTTGGAAGTAGAGTTACCTTCCCATCCAAGATTTCTGACGGGATACAAGTAGCCAGAACTCGTCTTCGATTCTTGGATTAGTTGAAACAATCTCACAAGGAGAATGTCAGGAGTTTTACTTTAGTAGACAGAAGCTGTCTGTTATACACATCTTAGAGGAGAATGTCAGGAGTTTGACACAAGCTGTCTTTTATACAAATCTTAGAGGAGAATGTCAGGATTTTGACTTTAGTTGACACAAGCTGTCTGTTGTACAAAACTTAGAGGAGAATGTCAGGATTTTGACTTTAGTTGACACAAGCTTTTATAGTGAGAGCTAAGACAGCCTAACAGAATGACTGACTTTATAGTGAGAGCTAAGACAGCCTAACAGAATGACTGACTTTATAGTGAGAGCTAAGACAGCCTAACAGAATGACTGACTTTATAGTGAGAGCTAAGACAGCCTAACAGAACGATTGACTTTATAGTGAGAGCTAAGACAGCCTAGCAGAACGACTGACTTTATGGCAAGAGCTTTTATTTTAGTGGAGCCAGTTAGTACCCAGGTGCACAAAACATCAGAGCTGGTTCCATGACGGAGTACACACTGGACTAAAGTACTCTAGGGAGCTACATCTGGGTGGTTTACTTTTGGACATCTTTTGTTAGCAATGTCTGGTAAATCTTACGTTCTTCACAGGTCTAAAACTTAATGTAGAAAATCTCATATAATCTTATAGAACTTTTGATCTAGTTTGATTATATGAGTAGAAATATTTCTTGTACAGTGTTCCCACAAGCTAAGATGGAGTGTCCAGTAGCCAAGGAAGGGAAAGAGAGCCCCAGTATTGAGTGTATAATAAAAGTCCCTTATAAAGCCACATTTATGGGACTACAATTTGACAGAAATGGGACTTACATAACTAACTGTAGCAGTCAACGCTGCCAACAGAACAACTTGTATGAGGCTTCAGTTAACAAGACTGAACTAGGGGGAACAACCACCATTTCGTCGTCACTAAAGATTAAGAAAGTGGAAATACAAGATAACACCATCTGGGGATGTTCTGTGACACTCGACAACTTCTCTAATTCGCCACGAAGTTCCTGTCAACTAAGGGTTTACAGTAAGTTCTCTGTGTTGATGTTTATCTTGTGTTATTTGTCTTCTATTCTGCGCAATCATTGTCTAATTATTTGTCTGTCCAGCCAGTTCTTAATTTGATTAACCAAAACACCAGTTGTCAGCGCTCTTGACTGTAATCATTTTTTCGTGTCATGAAATCACCACCACCACCACCACCACCATAATCACTATCACTATCAATATCATCTTCCCCACTACCACTATCACAATTACCACCATAGTACTGTCATCATCACTGTAATCGTTATTACCACTACCAAAACCATAATCACTACCACCACCACCACAACCACCCACCACCACCACCACCATCATCATCATAACCACCACCAAAATCACTACCACTATCACTATCATCTTCACCACTACCACTATCATAATTACCACAAGTGTACTATCATCATCACCGTAATCGTCATCACCACCACCAAAAGTATAATCACTACCTTCACCACCATCACCATCATTATCATCACCACCACCACTACCCAAAGCATAATCACTACCACCACCACAGCTACAATCACTAACACCACCACCATCACAATTACCACAAAAATAATGACCACCACCATTGTCACTACCACTACCACCATCATCACCACACCATAATAACCACTTCCAACACCTTAGTGACTACCACCACCACCACCATAATCACTATCACTACCACATCCACTGTCATCACCACCACGAACAACATCATCACCACCAACACTATCACCATCATTTTCACCACCACCACCACAATCATCACTACCACCACTACCACCATAATCACCACCACCATCAACACCACCACTACCACAATAATCACCACCACCATTATCACAACCACTACCACTATAATCGCCACCACCATCATCACCACTACCACCACCATCATAACCACCATCATGATCACCATCACCACGATCATGATCACCACCACCACCATAATCACTATAATCATTACAACCACCAACATAATCACTACCACTATGACCACTATAATCACCTCCACTATTACCACCACCACCACCATGCAACTAAAATAAACAAAATGTCTGTTTTGCTGTCTGTCTGAACTAATCCAAACAACTTCTTGATCTTTACGAGTTACTTTGTCATTTTCTTGATCCTTCCTTTTCTTCTTTCTCCTCTTTCCCAGGTCAAGTTTTCAAACTTCTTTCTCTGTCACACACAGCTACACCAATATAGGTTTAATAGTCCGGCTTTAAGGAGTTTCTTTTTTGTCACATTCCAGGTTTAATTCCTCTCAAACCTGTGTGTCCTCTTTTCTGTCCATGAAATACGCATCATCATCATCATCATCATCATCATCATCATCATCATCATCATCAGGTGCCGTGCCGATTGGCGTTGGCTACTATGCTTCTCCAGAGTACCCGATCCTTCATGCAGGCCATCAGTTCAGTTGGTGATCTCCTCTCACACCATCCCGTCAGACTGTCCAGTATCATTTGTCTTGGTCTTCCTCTTGATCTTCTTCCTTCTATTTTTCCTGTTGTTATAATATTTTCAATGCCCTCTCTTCTCATTGCATGTCCTATAAAAGTACATTGTCTCTCTCTTATCTTTTTGACAAGGTTTTTTGTCCCTCCAGCTCTTCTCATACATTCTTCATTAGTTATTTTTACTGTCCAATGAATTCGCAACATTCTTCTAATAAACCGCATTTCTGCTGCTTCCAATGATTTTTGTGCAGACCTGCCTATTGTCCATCATTCACTTCCATATAACAAGATAGGTTCAATATAGCATTTTAGGACTCGTTTTCTAACATTCAGTGATAAGGATGTGTTGGCTAATATGTTTCTCATTCTCTGAAATGCAGTCTTTGCGTGGCCTATTCTGTTCATAATTTCTGTTCTGCATTTCCCGTCTGAAGTTATTACTGCTCCAAGGTATTTGAATTTCTGCACCTGCTTTAGAATAGTTCCGTTTAATTTAATACTGCATGCTGGTGGATTCTGTTTCTTAGATATAACCATAGTCTCTGTCTTTTTGATGTTCAAAGTAAGGCCTTTCTGTTCACTTTCTTTGGCGACTTTATCCAAGAGATTTTGCAGGTCTTGTTGGTTCTCAGCTATCAGTACTATGTTGTCGCATACCGAAGGTTGTTAATATTGTATCCTCCAATTTTTATGCCTGGTTCTGTGATGATCGTTCTTAGAATATTCTCGCTATACAGAAAAAAAGGTCTGGAGATAGTACACATCCTTGTCGCACCCCTTGTTTTATAAGTTGATATTTTCCAATTCTATTTTCAACTCGAACTGCTGCTTCTTGCTGCCAGTATAGATGTTTTACAATCCTCAGGTCTTTGCCGTCTATATTGATGTCTTCAAGCATTTTAATAATTTCATTATGTTTCACCTTGTCAAATGCCTTGGTGTAATCAATGAAGCATAAGTAGAGATCTTTCTGTACTTCTAAAGCTCTTTCTGTTAGTGTTCGTAAAGCATAAATGGCATTGTGTGTTCCCTTTCCTTCAACAAATCCAAACTGTTCATCTACTATTTCCATTTTGATCTTTTTCGTTGTTCTTCTCATAATTATTCTCAGAAGTAGCTTCGTTATGTGACATGAGAGGCTGAAAGTCCGGTGGTCGTCACATTCCTTTGCACCTGGTTTCTTTGGTAGTGCTATAAACGTGGATTTAATCAGGTCACTGGGAATATAACCACTGTTGTAAATGTCATTCAGTAACTTGGTTATTATTTTTATTCCTGTCTCCTCTAGTGCCTCTATTTCTTCTATTGTTATATTATCAGGCCCAGTCGCTTTTCCTGTCTTCATGTGTTTGATGGCATCTATGATTTCATCTTCAAGTATTGGTGGTCCCTCACAGTTTTCAGTATCTGGTGTTAATTCTGGTCTTTCTCCTCCATATATCTCACCGATATACTCTGTCCACCTGTCCACAATGTCTTCTTTTCCCATTAACATTTTACCTTCTTTCAATTTCAGGCACCCTGTGGTATATTTTGTTTTCCTGCCTATGAATTCATTAATTCGTTTGTGTATGTTTTTGCTGTCTTTAATATGAGAGTCCTCTATCTGTCTGCACTGTTCATTTAACCACACTTCTTTTGCTTCTCTGCATTTGCGTCTTATTTCTTTATTTATCTTGCTATATTTTTCCTCGTTATTTTTACTCCTCCTCCTCTTGTCCATCAGTCCTAAGATGTCGTCTGTAATCCATTTATTTTTAGAGGCTTATTTTTTGGTGGATAGAATCTCTTAACATTTCCCATTGTTCATCTATAGTATTTATCTTTGCTATTGCATTGTATCTATTTATTATAATAACTTTGTATTGTTCTCGCAGTTCTTGGTCATTTTTAAGAAGTTCTCTATTCAGTTTGATGTTTCTCACTTTTCTGCATGCTTTCTTTAGGTTTATTCTAACTTTTCCACAGAGTGGATCATGGTCACTATTGCAGTTAGCTCCTGGCATGGTGTTTGTTATCAGTAATGCATTGTGGAATCGTTTGTTGATTAATATGTAGTATATTTGGTTAAAAGTCATTTTGTCTGGGCTGCATCACGTTGCCAGTCTTCGAGGATGTTGTTTAAACCAGGTGTTTCCTACAACCATGCTGTGTATTCTTGCCCATTCAATTAATTTATAACCTCTGTCATTCCTCTCCCCCAGTCCATAGTCACCAACGATGTCTGAAGTTCTTCCTTTACCAACTTTGGCATTAAAATCTCCCATGACTATGGTAACTTCATGTGACTTTGTGTGTCTTAGTGCTGTCTCTATGTCATTATAAAATAGCTGTACATCTTCTTCAGAACTTTCAGATGTTGGAGCATACACTTGTATAATTCATTCATTCATTCATTCCTTTGCTTGTCCCTTGCGGAACTTTGCCTCCCAAACAGCACTCCTGTAGGCCTCACGGTTGTGAGCAAGATGGCCTGCTGCTGCTGCATCCATTTCTAGATCATCAACGATGTCTTGCAGCCATCTTCGTTTCGGTCTTCCTCTTTTTCTTTTTCCCATTATGTATCCTTCCAATACGGTTTTCTCTAAATTATCATGACGTTTAATGTGGCCAAAATATTTAAGTTTTCTCTCTTTAATCCTCTTTACTAGCCAGCCTTCTTCAATATTAAGCTCTTGTAGTATAGATATATTTGTTCTTTTTTGTGTCCACGATATTTGGAGAACTCTTCTATAGCATTTACATTCAAAGGCATTTATGTGCTTCTCAGCTGTTTTGTTAAGTGTCCAGGTCTCACAGGCATATGTTGCGATGGGAAAGATGCATGCCCTTAAAAATCTTATTTTTGTGGTTCTGTCTGCTCCTCTCCACAGATTCTTTATTTGTTTTACTTTCTGAAGAGCAATAGATGTCCTCCTTTTAATTTCCCGCATTGTATCTCCATTATTAGTTAGTAGTGATCCAAGATATTCAAAACTCTCCACTTCTTCCAGTTTTTCCTCACTGATACATATTTCAGTTGCCTTGTCTGTTTTGTCAGTTGTCATCACTTTAGTTTTCTTTGCATTAAGATAGAGGTTCTGCTCTTCGCTGTTCTTGCGGACTGACATAATTAGTTTTCCCATTCCTTCTTGTGTTGTGGACAGCAATACTGTGTCATCAGCATATCTAATCTCTGGTATTTCATAACCTCCAACTGTTATGGCATCGTAATATTCTTTGTCTACATCTTCTCTAACATTCCTCATTATATTTTCAGTGTACAAGTTAAATAAGTAGGGTGACAATATGCACCCCTGACGGACCCCTTGTTTTATGTCAAACCAAGTTGTTGTTTCACCATTTATTCTTACTGCTGCTTGTTGGTCTAAATACAGCAGTGATGTTAATTGTATCAAATGTGTTGGAAATCCCATTTTTTCCATTATTTCCCAAAGTTTCTGGTGTTGTACACAATCAAATGCCTTTGAGTAGTCTATAAAGGATAAATATAGATTCACATTAAACTCCCTGCATTTCTCTATTATTAATCTTAGATTGAATATATGATCTCTTGATCCTCTTCCTTGCCTGAAGCCAGCTTGGACCATATTGACTTCTTCTTCTATTTTCTTTCGAAGTCTACCATTATGATTTTTAACAGAATTTTACTGGCATGACTAATCAGGGCAACAGTTCTGTAGTTGGTGCATAATGTCAGGTTACCCTTTTTTGGCAGTGGTATGAATATAGTTCTTTTCCATTCTTTTGGCCAAATACCTGAATGCCATATCTTTTTACATAGTGCATGATAGATTGTTGCACACTCCTTTCCTCCTGCTTTAATAAATTCAGCGGTTATCTCATCACATCCTGGTGATTTACCATTTTTCAGACTCTTTATTGCCCATAAAACTTCTTCCATTGTCGGCTCGGGTTCTTTCTCCTCCAATAATAACTCACACTGTTGATTTCTGCTTCCACAGTCGGTTGTTTCATACATTCTTTTGCAATATTCCTTCCATCTTTCCAGAATTTCCTCTGTCTCTGTCAGGGTATTCCCCATCTCATCACAAATTACATTTAGCTTAGGTGTGACATTTCTCGTCAATGTCTTCATTTCTTTAAACATTTCACTATCTCTTCCACACCTCTGATGTTCTTCTATTCTTTCACAACAATCTTGTATGTATTGTTTTTTGTCTTTTCTTATGTTTCTTCGTACTTCTTTTGTTAAAGTTTTATATTTATCTTTGTTGTTGTTTGTCACTCTCCATTGCGTCTTCATTTCTCTACATTGTTTTATCAGTTCTAGTGTACCTGCTGTGATCCATCTATTCTTTTGTGTTTTCTTTACTGGAACCATGTCTTTAGCTGTTGTTACTAAGATATCTTTGGCCTGCGTAGCCAATTCATCTGGTGTCATCTCTTCCTGTACAGCCATCAGGATTTCGAAACGGTTCTTCACTTCTATACCGTATTGTTCTGGTATATTTGTAAGGTCAAAGTGGAGTGGTCTTGATCCCATAACTATCTTTTTTAGCTTTATCTTCATGTCTGCTATTAATAACTCATGGTCCGTGTCACAATAAGCACTTGGTAAAGTTTTTGCTGATGTTATGCTTGACCTCCACCTTCTCTGCACTAAAATGTAATCTATTTGATTCCTGGTTTTCCCATCAGGTGATGTCCATGTGTAAAGTCTTCTTGGATGTTGTTTAAAAAGTGTGTTAGCGATCATTAGCTCATTTTCCATACAAAACGCCATTAGATTGTCACCTGCCTCATTTCTGTGTCCTATGCTAAATTTCCCTACAACTTGTCCTTCATCTTCTGCTCTTTCTGTACCAATTTTTGCATTAAAATCACCCATTATAAATACAATATCATTTTTCCGTACCTGGTCCATTGTCGTCTGCAGTGTGTTATAAAAATGTTCTACTTCATCTTCTTCTGCTGCTGATGTAGGTGCATATACCTGGATGACTGTTACATTTCTAGGAATGCCCTTAAGTCTGATTGTTAGGATTCTATCACTTACTGGATTGTAGCCTAGTAATGCTTTTGATGTTGATTTGTCCAAATAAAAAGCCACTCCATTCTTTCCTCCTACTTCTCCGCCAGAATATATAAATATATTATCATTCTCGCTCTTAAAGTGTCCTGATCCTTTCCATCGATGTTCGCAGATTCCCAAAATGTGTATCCGCGTTCTTTTCATCTCGTCACTTATTACTTGATATTTTCCCTCATACATACTTCTTACATTCCATGTTCCTACTCTTAGTTTTCTTTTTAGTTTGATACAGGGGTTTTCCTTGGTAACACCGTCAGGATTTTGTCCGTCATCACAATTACTAGTACCGACCTCTGCCTCACACTCTTCCCCAGTATTAAAATTAGATCTATCTGGCCTGGGGGACTCACCACCAGATCTTTTTCCTATTTGACTTTCCATGATTGCTGCTTGGGTTTCTTGGTATGTTTCCAGAAGGTAGTTTACCATTGCTTTCCTTCCGGGCAGTGACTGTACTAGTCAGTGATCGTAGCCATTGTCCCTACACTGAGATCATCTGCCTACCATCATAGAATAGGTGACCATAACCAACATTATCTGTCAGCTGCTCTCCCATTCCATCCACCACCTGCTCCCATGGCTTCACGTCACCCTGATCGGGGGGCTATACGGGTACTCCACCTTGCCCAAGGGTGTCCCGTAGACTAACGGAGGTAAGGAGGCGTCTTACTTCTCCTTTGATAGGGGATACCCCTACCCCGCTAACCATACTTGTATAATATTTATGTTTATTGGTTGTCCTTTCAGTTGGACTAGCAGGACTCGGTCCGAGATATTCAAATATCCTACAATTGTCCTTGCCGTTTGTTCATCAAATATAATTCCTACTCCTCGTTCATGTTTCTCACTTCCTGAATATATTATTGTATATTTATCTGAGTTTATCGTTCCTGCACGTGTCCATCTAACTTCACTCATTCCTAATATGGTGGTCTTCATCCTTTATATTTTCTAATTTTCCAGCCTGGAATAAAGTTCTAACATTCCATGTTGCTATTTTGAGCTTGTTAGTTTTGCCACCAGTAGCTTGATGACGATCTGGCCTCACCTGTGGCTCGTGGGCCGCCCTACTGGACGAGGCCGTTCCAGAGGAACATCCATTAACGTCGTTCATGATGAATCGATTATTCTGTTCAAGCATAACTATTCTTGGAAACTACAACAGTGGTTTCCAGTTGCCTTCTGTCGGTTTGTGTACGGACTCTCCGCTAGCCTTTGAACTCCCTGTCCTACCCGCAAGGCAGCAGGAACGAGAGGTTTTAAGGCGCCTCTGACCCGCCTGGTATTCCCTTCACTGAGCACCTCAAGCACTTTATAGGAGTAGTAGAGCCACCTACTACCCCACCTCGCTCTCTGAGACTACCGCCAGTTGGTCCGCGCCTGCTTATTTGGACATCTCCTTATTCACAGGGATCCTCCATATCTGGAGGACTTTCACCATCTGCCACCTGTGACGCGCTGGGTTGGAGATGAAATACGCACAATTCTTAAAAATCTTGTTTTGTTTTCCACTTTTCTAAATTTAATTTCTATTTACAGACAGTAGCGGCCAGTATACAGAACACTAGATAACTATTACATTTCATTGTTATGTTATGTTATTAGTTTAGAGGTTATAGTTTTTTTTTAAATTATTTCTTTTATATTATTAGTTTACAGGTGATTTTTTTTCTAATTACGAGATGTGGTTGATATGTTCTCGGCATAAAGTACAACGGATTATTTGTGGACAACTTTGTTGGGTAATTCTCAACATAGTCCATGTGGAAGTTTATGAACTTAGTCCAGCGATCCTGGAGCATATGGATCTCTTCTTTGTAAAAGTCAGCATCTTGTGCCGGTAGAAAATGCTCTACAGCATGAATGACGTCATCATCTGAAAGAAATTTGCGACCACTGAGCTTCTTTTTCAGTTTGGTAAACAGGTAATAGTCCAAAGGGGCCAAATCTGGCGAATAAGGAGGATGTTCAAGAAGCTGGAAGCCGCATTCATAAATGGCAGCCATTGCAATCGCCGACTTGTGAACTGGAGCATTGTCTTAAAGAAAGATGACTCCTCTCGTTAATTTCCCTGGACGCTCTTCCTTCAGTTTGACAAGCATTAGCTTCACAAGATTAGCGTAATAGGCCCCGGTGACCGTTCTGCCCTTTTGAAGATGGAAGCCATCACTTTGCCTGCAGACAGAACCACCCTTGCTTTCTTTGGAGGTGGAGATCCATAATGTTTCCACTGCTTTGACTGTTCTTTGGCTTGTGGTTGAAAATGATGCACCCAAGTCTCTTCCATAGTCACAAATTGCTGAAGAAACTTTTTAGGATCTGCAGAAAAATGGCCAAGATTGTCTATTGACATGTTGAGAAGCTGTCGTTTGTGGTCAGCTCCAAGAAGTTTCAGGACCCATCAAACAGAGACTGTTGTCATTTGAAGATCATTGTGAATAATGGTATGAACACGTTTCTGGGAGATGGCCAACTCAGTAGCAATGTACCGCTCAGTTAGTCGTCGATCCCCCATTATCATGTCATGGATTCTGCCGGTTGTTTCATCGGTAGTTACCGTTCTTTGTCTTCTTGGACGGGGATCATCTTCCAGACTCTCCCTTCTATGTTTGAATTGAGCTGTCCATTTCTCCGCTGTGCTGTAAGAAGGGGCACTCTCCCCTAGAGTCTCTACCATATCCTCATGGATATAATTCGATGATAAACCCTTGATGCAGAGGTAACGAATGACTGCTCGATGAAAGCGTTTTCCAGTTTTTCAATTTCTGCCACCCCTAACCACTACAGTAGCCTGTAAAAAAAGATTACAGTTAATTTCTTGAAACTTGGTGTTAATCTTTCATTAACCTGATCTACAACTGCACCTAATGTCAGCTGTGCGTTTCAAGTATTTGTACATTATGCAGAGAACGTATCAATCACCCCTCGTATTTCAAACCACATTGCATAATTGTTATTCATGTTTTGATTTCTAATTTACTTTTTCCCTATTCAAAATTAAAAAAAAACTCTCTACAAAATCTTGAAAAAAAAAAAAAACGAACATTTCTCTTCAAGTTATAAATGACCAACCGGCAAATTGAAGAAATGTTGATCTAATAATAACTTGTGACGTCATAGATGAATTATGAAGGATAAAAAGTGACGTACAAGTAGTCCAAAATTATGAGAGAGAAAGAGAGAGAGAGAGAGAGAGAGGGGGGGGGAATAAGTGAATACTATCAAAGAAGCAATTTAAACAACGATAAAGAGATGAATTAAATAAAATCGGAAAAAATAAATAACTGCAGATAAAATTTAGGACTAAAATGTCTTGTCTTGTATTGGATTGTGTTCCCTCATCTACTGCTTGGTGTAGAGTGAAGTGCAGTTGTCTCCCTTTGGCTCGTCTGTTGGCTTCGTACATTGAGATGTTCAGTTACTCTGCTATACCATCGGTCCATCGTTTGCATGGGCGGCCCCTTCCTCTGCCTTTGTGTGGTCTGTAAAACATTGGTCTCTGTGGTACATGTTCTGTTGGTAGTCGTGTAACATGACTGAACCATTTTATTTGCTGTTTTTTAATATAGTTCAGAACGGGTTCAAGTCCTACTTTATTTCTAGTGACATCATTTCTGATTCTGTCCATTCTTGTTATTCCAAGAATTCTTCTCAAGAATCTCGTTTCTGTTGTTGTAGTTTTTCTTTTGACTTTTGCTGTCAGCGTCCATGCCTGGCATTGGTAGCACAAAGTTGGTATGACGATTGTCTTATAGATAGTTCTTTTAGTTTCCAGTGAGACATGCTTGTTGTTTAGTATGGGAGCCATTTGCCCGATAAGTTGGTTCGCTTTGTTACATCTGTTTTCGATCTGTGTATATTTTTTCTTTTGTTGAGAAAATGCTTCAGAGGTATTTGAAATGCGTTACTTGGTTTCAAAGGAAAACTAAAGTGATGACAACTGAGAAGACAAACAAGGCAACTGAAACATGTATCAATGAGGAAAAACTGGAAGAAGTGGAGAGTTTTGAATATCTTGGATCACTACTAACTAATAATGGAGATACAATGAGGGAAATTAAAAGGAGGATATCTATCGCTCTTCAGAAAGTAAAACAGATAAAGAATTTGTGGAGAGGAGCAGACAGAACCACAAAAATAAGATTTTTAAGGTCATGCATCTTTCCCATCGCAACATATGCCTGTGAGACCTGGACACTTAACAAAACAGCTGAGAAACACACAAATGCCTTTGAATGTAAATGCTACAGAAGAGTTCTCCAAATATCGTGGACACAAAAAAGAACAAATTTATCTATACTACAAGAGCTTAATATTGAAGAAGTCTGGCTAGTGAAGAGGATTAAAGAGAGAAAACTTAAATATTTTGGACAGATTAAACGTCATGATATTTTAGAGAAGACCGTCTTGGAAGGGTACATAATGGGAAAAAGAAAAAGAGGAAGACCAAAACGAAGATGGCTGCAGGACATCGTTGACGATCTGGAAATGGATGCAACAGCAGCAGGCCACCTTGCTCACAACCGAGAGGCCTACAGGAGTGCTATTTGGGAGGCAAAGTTCCGCAAGGGACATGCAAATGAATGAATGAATGAATACTTGCTTCATAGTATGGTTTTCCAGTGCAATGTTTATTGGCGAGTCTACTCTTGCGATGGTCATGATTCTTGTTTGCCGAACGCCAGATTTTATAATAAAGGGTTCAGAATGCTAACCTATTGCTGTGATGATGCCACTTCCGTTGTTGTACAGACTCTTACGCAGATTTATTAGGTGATTCTTATGTTATATCTTATATCCTTCCCGTGCTGTTAAACGACACATAGGGCTCGCAAAGTAGTTCGCCATATGGCAACCCTATATTGTTTTAGGACTTCCCATACTTTGTTCCTGTCCGCTCTGTCGAATGCTTTTTCTTGGTCAACAAAAGCCAAGTAAAGGGTGTTATGAAATTCGATCGCTTTCTCTGACAACTGTCTGAGGGCAAACATTGTGTTTATGCATCCTCTGTTTTTCCTAAAGCCTTGTTGAAGTTTACTCAGCTGGGGCTCTATCATTGGTCTTAATCTCTTCTCTAAAATGTTGCAAAATAGCTTTCCTGTATGACTTAATACGGAAATAATTTGTATAGTGTGCAGTCTCTTTTGCTGCGTTTATTTTTCCACAGTCGGGTGATTATGGCATTCGTAAAGTCTTGTGGGGTTTCTGTTTGGTCCAAACTAGGCCGAATAGTCTGTGTAGCCATGCTATGCCTACTTCATTCGCTGCTTTAAGTAGTTCTTTGGTTAGTTCATCTTGCCCTGCAGCTTTACCTCTTGGTGCCAACCTTATAGCTTCTCTGATTTCTGATCTGAGTATATCAGGTTCTAACTCTGCGGAAATTTCTATGTTGCGGTTACTTTGGTCTGTGGTCTCAGTTGGGATGTTGAGTAATTGATCGAAGTATTGTCGCCATCTTTCTAGTATCTGTTTTGGGTCACTTATTGGTTCTCCTTTATCGTCGTTTATTATTTCTGTTGGATCAAATTGCTCTGTTCTGGTTCTCATGGTGTTTAAGTTTTTGTAGAACATTTGTAGGACTAAAATAAGATCGCGTAATCTCACGAAGAAAGTTTTTTAAACTTTTAAATAGATCATCTTTGCCTCAAAATTCCGTAACAATCAAAGAAAGATGAATACATGATAACAAGTCTAAGAAGATGAATATATGATAACAAGTCTAAGAAGATGAATATATGATAACAAGTCTAAGAAGATGAATATATGATAACAAATCTAAGAAGATGAATATATGATAACAGGTCTAAGAAGATGAATATATGATAACAAGTCTAAGAAGATGAATATATGATAACAAATCAAAGAAAGATGAATACATTATAACAAATCAAAGAAAGATGAATGCAATGATAACAAGTCTAAGAAATATGAATACATGATAACAAGTCTAAGAAATATGAATACATGATAACAAGTCTAAGAAATATGAATACATGATAACAAGTCTAAGAAATATGAATACATGATAACAAGTATAAGAAATATGAATAAATGATAACAAGTCTAAGAAAGGTGAATACATAATAACAAATCTAAGAAAGATGAATACATGATAACAAGTATGATCGCAAGTTTGTGTAGCAACTTCTATTTTGTAAATTTAACTTTAAGAAAACATTATTTTGTTTCGGAATTTTTTTTCCACTTTTCTTACGTAAAAGTATTTGATATTTAAGTGTCAACTGTTCTTTTCAATAATCAACTAATTCCTCCTTTTGTTACTCGATACATATATAAATGATGTAATAACAATATAAAATCAATATAACACATACTTTTTACCATCTTCATATCATTGACAAGATAGTCTCTATTCATCAAAGACATCAGCCTTTCTTTTTTTTTAACTTAAATTCCCATAATCAGACAAATTTTGGAAAAAAAGTGTAAGAAAACAAAATTCTCTATAAATATAATAGAATTACCGTAACGAATACAATAAATTACTATCTGATATACATATCTACAGGTTTGTATGTATACAGGTTCTTATGTGTATAGGTTTGTATGTTACAGGCTTGTATGTATATATGTTTGTATATGTGAAGGCTTGTATGTATACATGTTTGAGTGTGTACAGGCTTGTATGTGTACAGGTTTGTATGTGTTCAGTCTTGTATATGCACAGATTTGTATGTGTACAGACTTCCGCTAACAATCTTTCACAGTTACAGCGACTGATTTTCCTAAAACTATCTTATCTTATATCTTATATCCTTCCCGTGCCGTTAGACGTCACATAGGGCTCGCAAAGTAGTTCGCCAATTTTTCCTGTCTTCGGCGAGTCTTTCAACCTCAACAAAGGATTTTATGCCTGTTAACTTGGCCTCTCTTAATAATGTCCTCTTCAGAGTTTCACGCGGTCTGCCCCTTTTTCTTCGGCCTGTTGTGTTCCACTTGATAGCTTGTTTTGGGATTCTCTGATCATTTCTTCTCATCAAGTGACCAACATATGTCCATCTCCTTTTCCTGATCACCCGTGAGACTGGTTGTTGTTCAGTCATCTGTCTTATTTCTGCATTGTTCTTGAATTCATTCCACTTGATGCCGAGTATTTTCCTTAGGCATTTGTTTTCAAAAGAGTCTAATTTCTTTTATATTTCTTTAGTTGTTTTCCAGCTTTCGCATGCATAAATGAGGGTGGATATTACATTTGAATTGAATAGTGTTAACTTGGTTTTTGTGCTTATAACTTTTGAATTCCATATGTTCTCAAGATTCTTGACGATTGATGCTGCTTTTGCAATTCTGATCCTAACTTCCTTTCTAGTGTCACCATCCTGGTCTATGTAGCTGCCAAGGTATGCAAATTGATTGACTTCTTCAATATCTGTCCCTTCTATGTGTATTTTTCCATTTTGATTGATGGGAATTTTCATTATTTTTGTTTTGTCCTTGTTAATTTCAAGTCCTATTTTGCTAGCCAGTGAAGATAGGCTATCTGTTTTTTCTTGCATGGAATTCACATTATTACTGATAAGAGTTATGTCATCAGCAAAATCAAGATCTTCTAGTTGGGTCCCTTGTACCCAGTCAATACCTAAAGTCCTAAAACTATACATACTTAAAACTTGTGGTATTCTCTGACGTTGTCTACAGCTCCGCCCAAAGATCTCCGGTGTGTGTACACATTTTCTCATTCTGAGATTGTGGTGACTTGTACAAGTAACAAAGTTTATCCATCAGCCAGCTGTTTGGGGTGGAGAGTAACCAGAAACTACCGGCATAAAATTACGGTATCTAATCTATGTCTGTCTGCCAGTCTGTCTGTCTATCTCTATGCTTACCTAACCACTTATATGTATGTCAATCATTTGTCGTCTGGCTATCGATCTATCCGCCTGTTTACTGTGGTGATAGTATATTGCTAGGTTACTCTTAGTGAGGCAATAAACTTTAATAGTAAAGGTACTTGATTATGTCCCTTGTTTGTTATATGGAATTTGTAGGAATAGTCAGGTCACGTTCGACAGGAAAAGTTGGTCACCTCAGGTAACTTTGACAGGTAGCGTGAGTTTACAGGATATGTTCTGAGTTTAGTTAGGGAAAGTTTGTAGGTGTCAACTTTGGGAATGTCTGTTGTTGACACACCCGTCTAAATTTAGTATTAGAGTTTTTAGGTGTTAGGAAATTGTTTCTTTAAGAAACCAAAGTATAGAAAAACATGATTATTTCACGTGGAGTATGTTTTTCTTCATGGTAGAATATTCGAGAATCATGGGAAGATTTAGTATGGGATATTTAAGTTTGAGTAAGTTTTATAAATTTTTTTTCGGGGGGGGGGGGGAATTTGTGTATAGTAATGTTGATCAGTAGTCATGTTTTCCTGTTGAGAAGTTCGCATGTCAGTTTCAGTGGTGTACTAGATTTAGTTCAGCATTTATGACTCTTCTTTTTCCCGTATGCATATGAATGTGTTAGTATGTACTTAGTGCGCATACAAGTATGTGTTTATGTATAAAGATGAATGCTTTTTGAAAGGATGTTGATATTCGTTTTAATGGATGTTGGTGTAACTTTGCAGGCCCATGTACACAGTGAAGAGACAGGAACATTGTATTACAGAACAACGTGCGTGATACGTTATACACCTACCTCGTCTGGCGACTACGACTTCCAAGTGTCCATGTATCCTTACATAGCAGGGCTTGAGGATCCTCAGAGAGGAGCAGTCAGAAACAGAAGCTTGACTGTTAGAGTAGGTAAGTGATGGTTGTATTATAATATCACAGTCTTGTGTAGTACTATTAGAGTGGGTAAGTGATGGTTGTATTATAATATTACAGTCTTGTGTAGTACTATTAGAGTGTGTGAGTGATGGTTGTATTATAGTATCACAGACTTGTGTAGTACTATTAGATTGGGTGAGTAATGGTTGTATTAGAATATCACAGTCTTGTGTAGTTAAAATAAGTTGCGTCGCTGAGCCTTAGTACTGATGTAAACACGCGGCTCCAACTACAATAGTATTGTCTACTTGTAGGCGATGACCAGTTACTGAGGTTTTAGGTATAATGAAGATATAGCTGACGATGTAGTCCTGCCTGTGGTGTACACTTTTAAGTATAATGGTGTTATATCTAACGATGTGGTCCTTCCTGTCTTGTACACTTTTAAAGATAATGAAGTTATAGCTGACGATGTGGTCCTTCCTGTCTTGTACACTTTTAGGTATAATGAAGTTATAGCTGACAATGTGGCAGTTCCTGTCTTGTACACTTTTAAATATAATGAAGTTATAGCTGACGATGTGGTCCTTCCTGTCTTGTACACTTTTAGGTATAATGAATTTATAGCTGACGATGTGATCCTGCCTACTTCAGAATCTACATCCATTGTTTTGCTTGTTATCAGTTAGTATACGTCACGTGTCATGGAAGTATAAATAATAAACTAATGGCCTTTTTATGAACCACAAGGGCAATTGGAAGCTTCCAGGTTGGAGGTTGACCTATTTTGACTTACCTCTAAAATCTGCTCTAAATTAAAACAGTGCATCATCTAATGTTATAAGAATGAGTGAAAGGCTAAGACAAGATTCAAGAAAATTCTCAGAAGCACATCCTTGCTTCACTCCACTCTTGGCCTCAGAACCTACAGATGGTTCTAAGGACTATTATTGCCGGAGGCGGTGTGGGGGATACGCTCTCCACTCCAACAGCGAGCGTCTCAAGTAGCCTCTGACAGTGAGTCGAGCTCATGGCCTTCTCGTGGCAGAACATTTCAAACTGACAGGAGAAGGGGCGAAAGCGAATATCTGGCGCCTGAAAACCAGACGCTTCGGATAGATGAGAGTCATGTGTGGTAGCTCATTTACCGCTGCTGGCGAGATTCTTCGAATGCCGCGCTTGCAGTGAAACTCCTCCCGGCCAAGGAAGAGAACGAGAAAAAGCATTTAGAGTTGCTGTATGGCGCCGATGTGAAAAAGTAACGGAAAGGATAAAGTGAAGATTACTCGGTATGTCCAGTAGTATCGTGGCGAGATCTACTCATATCATGGCTCTAGAGGCCGGCTACGTCCGAAATACACCCATACTGGTGAAATATGCCTAAACTGGCTCACACCAGGGGTGAAACTTGACGCCTACGCACGTCACGGTACCTCCTCTATAGGTCGGTCACGTCCTACACACGCCCAAACTGGGATAATATGCCTAAATCGGCTCAACCCAGGGTTGGAATTCACTAATAGCGGGGATTCGTCCTCCTGGACAAAAGCTCCATCCTGGTCACAACTAGGAAAGGGAGCGGCCACGACCACAAAATGCTGAAGTCGGGGCCACTGGGCCAGGGCAGTCTAGATAGGCAACCACCTCTCACTCGGAGGGTAGTATGCGTATTCTAATCGCGCTGAGGTTTTCCGTTGAGAAAGTCCAACGTTGGACTGGATGGGCAACCATCTCTCATCGGGCGGTGATACACGGTTATCCCAAAACATGTCGAGGTTTTCAAGTGAGAATGTCCAACTCTAGCCTGGATGGGCTACCACTTCTTACCCAAGTGAGATATAATGATGTCCAAAACACATGGAGTATTTTCCGGTGAGAGTAAACTAGACTAAATTGGTGCAACGAAAACCACGGTGTCGCGCAATCCCGTTTCTGAGACCCACCAAGAATACAGGCTCAAGCCCTGCGATACTCTGAACCTCTTGTGGTCCTCTCGGCTATCTCGTGTGGTTCTTTCGGGGACTACACGGGGAACCACGAGACCTATCGAGGACCACGCTCGTAAATTCAATAACATCACAGGGCGGTCTTGGTGGTTGAAGCGAACGAAGAAGAAGAACCTACAGATTGTGCACCCTTTGTATCAATGAGGAAAAACTGGAAGAAGTGGAGAGTTTTGAATATCTTGGATCACTACTAACTAATAATGGAGATACAATGAGGGAAATTAAAAGGAGGACATCTATCACTCTTCAAAAAAAAATAAAACAACTAGAGAATCTGTGGATAGGAACAGACAGAACTACAAAAATAAGATTTTTTAAGGTCATGCATCTTTCCCATCGCAACATATGCCTGTGAGACCTGGACACATAACAAAACAGATGAGAAAAGCATAAATGCCTTTGAATGAAAATGCTACAGAAGAGTTCTTCCAATATCATGCTTGTCTACATCTTCTCAAGCATTCTTCATTACATTTTCAGATTGCAACAGGCGTGAAACAAGGATGTGTATTGTCTTCCTTGTTTTTTTTAAAAAATGCCATAGACTTTATAATGAAAATAATGCTGCACAGGTAAAACGGGCATTGATTGGGGACATGAGACCCAACTGGAAGATCTTGATTTTGCTAATGACATAACTCTTATCAGTGACAATGTGAAATCAATGCAAGTAAAAACAGATACCCTGTCTTATATGTTTATCAGTAAACTGGGACTAGGGTCGATAAGTCAAAGTAGGTTTCATGTGCTGGTGCTTTATGAAGTTTTAACTGGAGGAAGATATTTCTTATAAATTGACTGTTAGTTATGAAAGTATCAGCAAGGTTTCTTTGATATACGCAGAGAAACGATCTCACTCAGGTACACAACTCCAACTTAGATAACACAGCAGAGGATTAAAACGGCTGACTCTCCACAGCTACAGAAAACATAGCGTAGTAACTTGAAAACATGTGGAGTACAAATAACAAGTTTTATTGATGGGTACTGATACTAGATGACGAATGAGGTGAAGAATGTCAACAAGAACAAAATACACATAGGCTCCACTCCCGGCAAGACAGCAGTTTGCGATGTCAGATAGAGTGACCTACATTATCACTCAAACAGAACAGCAATAAAAAATAATGATGAACAAAGAGTTGCAACTTACGGATATCCACGCAACTGCCCGTTGACACCCCCCCCCCTCTAGAATGTGTGATACTTGCATTCTGTGAGATGTATAAGGTGAACATTACATTACTTTATGATTAGGATTCCCCAATAAAAGCTAAGTAGACAACAGACTTAAGTTACTTATGTCTGACAACAAACAATGAAATATTCTGACAACAAACAATGAAATATTCTGACAACAAACAATGAAATATTTTGACAACAAACAATGAAATATTTTGACAACAAACGATGAGATATTTTGAGAGTAAATAATGAAATATTCGACCATAAAAAATGATGTCACTATGCCCTGTCTTTGATATTGTACTGAAAACAGTCTGTGTTAGAGCTGTGATAACATGCAAATCGAGGCTATTTATTTTCTAGCCAGGTCCTTCTTCTTCTTCTTCTTCGTTCTAGCCAGGTCCAAGTGGAGTCTTTAAAAGTGACTCTATTCAGAGCCAACAGATTCAGTTCTACAACTCTGCTCATTTTATCCTTATAAAATATTCACAGAAAACAGTGTCTGTGGCCCAAACTGGATCTACCACAGCCTGACTGGTGTTTGTATGGGAATCTTCGCTCCAATTAATATGAGCAACTGGGTTTTGTTAAATAATGAATGTGGGAAACATAAAGGAGGACGTTACGAATACACTGAAGGCCATCTAGTGCATATTTTCAACGAAGAAACTGACAATTTTGTCAAAGGTAGGTATCTTTGTCTGGTATATATCTGTTATCGTTGTCTGTTATATCTCTGTTATCTTTGTCTGTTATATCTCTGTTATCAAATTAATCTGTCTGTATGGCAGCCTGTCCAGCTCTTCTGTGTGTATACTTGTATCAGTTTAACGTACATCTTATTGATATTTTTAATATGCATCTTATTGATATTTTTAATATGCATCTTATTGACAATATCTTCTGAAACGTCACATTTCCGATGTGTTATATTAATTAATCGCAGCAAGTAAACATGAAACACAGATACAATTCATTGATCTCTCTTCTACTCAGATTTCATAAGTTCACATGCAACAATAGAAAAGTTACTTTCTGAATGTTACTAGCGAAATATGACCTGATCTGATTCTATTTGTTGTCATATTGATACAGTTGTTATCTAAACAGATATGTAGGTCATTGATATTAAAAGATAAATTGAAAGACCTTCCACATCATCATCATCATCATTATCGGCATGTGTTTTTTTGTTTCTAGATGCAAACATTTAAATAATGAGAAATCAGTTTTAACTCCTATGATGTACTAAGACAACCTAAGAGTACACTGTGCATGCTATAGACACGGACCTAAGAGAAAATCAAAAGCAATATGTAAGATACGGACCTGAAATGAGACGTAGAAAATGCCATATGCAGTAAAAATACAGCAAACTAGTCAGCGAAAATATCCAGTTATGAAGCTTCAAAATTATTCAACAGGAAGGGAAATAACAGGAAGGGAAATAACAGGAAGGGAAATAACAGGAAGGGAAATAACAGGAAGGGAAATAACAGGAAGGGAAATAACAGGAAGGGAAATAACAGGAAGGGAAATAACTGAAAGGTGCAGGAAGTTTAGTAGGAGGGCAGAAATATTGCCACAGAAATCAGAAATCTTGAAGTTTTTCTCCAGAATAGATGTTATAAAAACAGTCCATATTTTAAAATACTGTTTTTTCAGTGAAACAAAGAAGAGAAAACTTCAAGAAAAGGAGAAAAGATTTCATGTGATTCGTGGTATAACCTTGATGAGTTATAAAATAGCTGAATGTAAACAGCTGAAGTTGTTGTTCTCAGCACAATATCTCTGCTGTAAAACTCAGGACCGATGAGCTGATTTCTAAAGAGGAAGCGAAAGAACAAAGATGATTGCTAAAAACATTCTAGAAACATGGACAGTAACAACAGTCTAAGAATATCACATTTTAAATGAGACTAAACTTTTGTGAGTGAAGGGACGGTACTGCCTCTTATAGTGGTCCCAGAATTTGTGTAGTTATTTCCCTTCTTTCTCTTCTAGAGTTACCTTTCTGTGACGGTTTTGATTCTCACTTTATTGTTAGGTCACATTTCACATTTTAAAACTGTCAAGAGAGGTAGAAACATTTACCTTAATTATTCTCATAACTGATATTGTTAGACATCATTTAACGTTTGTTGTTGTCCCAATTTTTGTTAAAATCCAGATCTGCTAAGACTTAAGAGAATCAAATTTGCACTGATTGGATTAAACGACAGGCAGACTAGTGGAATCTATCACTGGAGTAACAGCGAATTGGTAAATATCATTCTTGTTCTTGCTATAAGCAAGTCTAGACACATAAATGACACAATTCCACAACCACCATCATATCATTCACTTCTGTTCTTTTGTTGCTATCTTGTATTATATACGTAACACTGTGAGGTAAAAACTGCAGTAACACAAACGTCAGCAAGAAAACTATCCGTCAGACTCACTTCACTTCTCATTTACAGTGGGCATAGGTAACTTTTTTTTTTTTGTTCAGCGTGCCAAAAATAAGACATTTTTCCATTTTCACGCGGGCCACACACTTTGAAGGCTGGTAAATTTACAAAATTCCTAGTCACAAAACACACATAATTAAATTTAATGCAGTTGAATTATGTTATATTATTAAGTTATCAGTCCTTGTTCTTGCAAGAGATGAATATCATTTTTGTCAGGTGAACAGTTCAAGGACTAAACTTATTATTCTAGGCCAAGGCTGTCCGTCTCATTAGTCACAGCACGCGATGACCAGTCGACTTTTTTTCTAACAATTAACATTTTTAATGCCCTTGAAACAACAGGTTGTAGCCTAGTTTTAGGAGTGGAAAATTCCGGGCTGAACAGTTAAAAGACTTAAACAGACTAAGATTCTTCAGTCATGGGTCGAACTCTGAACTGAATTGAGCGATTGGGTTCAGTGTTAATAATGAAGAAACTCCTGGACGACAGATTGTTTTCCTTCGTGAAACAGTGTTGAAGTTTTCCTGAATTGAAGTCAAAATTTATGTAAGTAGAAACTTGTGATTTGTTGGTGAGCAAGATGTTGTATGAAAAGAGCTATGAGATCACTGACCAATGGACCCACGTGAGTAGATGTTGTATTGTTTGTGTTTGTTGTAGTTTATAGTTACTGCAGAATTATTGAGTGTATATTACTTTTTGTTGTACGTGTAATTTTCAGCCTAGTGAGGCTAGAATAAATTTAGTACAGATAAAGTCGAGAGAATATGTACATTTAGTACAGATAAAGTCGAGAGAATATGTACATTTAGTACAGATAAAGTCGAGAGAATATGTACATTTAGTACAGATAAAGTCGAGAGAATATGTACATTTAGTACAGATAAAGTCGAGAGAATATGTACACTTAGTACAGATAAAGTCGAGAGAATATGTACATTTAGTACAGATAAAGTCGAGAGAATATGTACACTTAGTACAGATAAAGTCGAGAGAATATGTACATTTAGTACAGATAAAGTCGAGAGAATATGTACATTTAGTACAGATAAAGTCGAGAGAATATGTACGTTTAGTATAGGTAAAGTCGAGAGAATATGTACATTTAGTACAGGTAAAGTCGAAGGAATATGTACATTTAGTACATATAAAGTGGAGAGAATATGTACATTTAGTACAGATAAAGTGGAGAGAATATGTACGTTTTGTAAAGGTAAAGTCGAGAGAATATGTACGTTTAGTGTTGACGGTTTTCAAGCAGGCAGATGTTCGGTGTCAGTGGAGGTAGAAAGTAGCGTTGTACTGAGTAGCCACTCTCACGCTAAATATACTAATACAGGTACATGGTTTATATAATCGGCACAGTTATGTAACGTTGGCTGGATAGTCAGAAAAAAAATTCAAGTCAGGATACTTCCATATCTGCTCCCCGTCCATAATCATAATGTGTAAACCAGTTGTTTCTATCACGAGTTAACTGTGAGTTGGTCGCTTCTGTCCACGGAGGGAACTTATCCACTTGTTTATATCACGAGTTAACTGTGAGTTGGTCCCTTCTGTCCACGGAGGGAACTTATCCACTTGTTTATATCACGAGTTAACTGTGAGTTGGCCGCTTCTGTCCACGGAGGGAACTTATCCACTTGTTTATATCACGAGTTAACTGTGAGTTGGTCGCTTCTGTCCACGGAGGGAACTTATCCACTTGTTTATATCACGAGTTAACTGTGAGTTGGTCGCTTCTGTCCACGGAGGGAACTTATCCACTTGTTTATATCACGAGTTAACTGTGAGTTGGCCGCTTCTGTCCACGGAGGGAACTTATCCACTTGTTTATATCACGAGTTAACTGTGAGTTGGCCGCTTCTGTCCACGGAGGGAACTTATCCACTTGTTTATATCACGAGTTAACTGTGAGTTGGTCGCTTCTGTCCACGGAGGGAACGTATTCTTGCCTCGCCTTGTTTCACACCCAATTCCTTAATTCTCTCGTTGTAGGGGTTATTCTTCTCTTCCTCCTCTCCACCCTCATCTTTTCTCCTCTTTGTTGTAGAACGACTTTGTCGATCTTACAAAAGATGTAGAACATCAACTTTGTTGATCTTACAGCAGTACGGGAGATAATGTGTTCTTTCTGTACAGAAAGGGCATTTCTCGCCTTATGAGTCTTTGTTTTGAACGTCCAGAAGGTCACGTGGTTTGTGAATCTCGTGTCTGATAATTGTGGGAGAAAGCCTGATTGAGTTAAGGAATGTGTACCTGTGTGGATGCTTTGTGTGATGTCTCCGTGGAGTATATGGACGTTATATCTGTTCTGGACTTTTGTTGGTGCGAATGGACTCTCCACATGGCAGAGGTAACCTGCCAACAGTCAGATTATTATCATCTATATCACCATTATCGTCAGTTGCATCAATAAAACCTCATGTCAGGTGATATGCAGGACTGGCTTGACTTCTGTATCAGTGTGTTGCCTGGAAGTGAAGGATGGCTGGGGACAGTGAATAACTAATCCAGAAACATGAAGTTAATGGCTGGAATTATGAGCATAACAAATCCGGCAACACGTAGCACAACACGGCTTCAAGATAGGTATAAACCAGAATTAGCTTGCGCATCAAGGCAGCACAACACGGCTTCAAGATAGGTAAAACAAGAATCAGCTTGCACATCAAGGCAGCACAACACGGCTTCAAGATAGGTAAAACAAGAATCAGCTTGCACATCAAGGCAGCACAACACGGCTTCAAGATAGGTATAAACCAGAATTAGCTTGCGCATCAAGGCAGCACAACACGGCTTCAAGATAGGTACAAACCAGAATCATCTTGCACAACACGGCTTCAAGATAGGTACAAACAAGAATCAGCTTGCATATCAAGGCAGCACAGCACGGCTTCAAGATAGGTACAAGCAAGAATCAGTTGCATACCAAGGCAGCACAACACGGCTTCAAGATAGGTAGAAGCAAGAATTAGCTTGCATATCAAGGCAGCACAACACGGCTTCAAGATAGGTAAAACAAGAATCAGCTTGCACATCAAGGCAACACAATGCAGGTTAACAAGTGCCCTCAGTAACACAGCAGAGTAAAAACACATACTGGCACACATACTTCTTTTATTTCAGAGAAGTTATAAAACAATAAAAACTAATCAAAGCCATAAACAAACGGCAACAAAACACTTGGAATATGTTACTAGAAGACAGCAGATAAACTCTTAGAATATTTCACGAGACTACAGACGTTAGAGATCCTAAACATTTGGAATATGTCACGAGATGACACAAGTTAAAGAATCTAAACACTTGGAATATGTCACGACAAGACACAAGTTAGAGAACAAAAACACTTGGAATATGTCACGAGAAGACAAAAGTTAGAGAAGCGAAACACTTGGAATATGTCACGAAAAGACACAAGTTAGAGAACCTAAACACTTGGAATATGTCACTAGAAGACACAAATTAGAGACCCGAAACACTTGGAATATGTCACGAAAAGACACAAGTTAGAGAAGCGAAACACTTGGAATATGTCACTAGAAGACAAAAGTTAGAGAACCTAAACACTTGGAATATGTCACTAGAAGACACAAGTTAGAGAAGCGAAACACTTGGAATATGTTAATAGAAGACACAAGTTAGAGAACCTAAACACTTGGAATATGTCACTAGAAGACACAAATTAGAGAAGCGAAACACTTGGAATATGTCACGAGAAGACAAAAGTTAGAGAACCTAAACACTTGGATTTTGTCACTAGAAGACACAAGTTAGAGAAGCGAAACACTTGGAATATGTCACTAGAAGACACAAGTTAGAGAAGCGAAACACTTGGAATATGTCACGAGAAGACACAAATTAGAGAAGCGAAACACTTGGAATATGTCACTAGAAGACAAAAGTTAGAGAAGCGAAACACTTGGAATATGTCACGAGAAGACACAAGTTAGAGAACCTAAACACTTGGAATATGTCACTAGAAGACACAAGTTAGAGAAGCGAAACACTTGGAATATGTCACTAGAAGACAAAAGTTAGAGAAGCGAAACACTTGGAATATGTCACTAGAAGACACAAGTTAGAGAAGCGAAACACTTGGAATATGTCACTAGAAGACACAAGTTAGAGAACCTAAACACATGGAATATGTTACTAGAAGACACAAGTTAGAGAACCTAAACACATGGAATATGTTACTAGAAGACACAAGTTAGAGAACCTAAACACTTGGAATATGTTAATAGAAGACACAAGTTAGAGAACCTAAACACTTGGAATATGTTACTAGAAGACACACATTAGAGAACCTAAACACATGGAATATTTTAATAGAAGACACAAGTTAGAGAACCTAAACACATGGAATATGCTACTAGAAGACACAAGTTAGAGAACCTAAACACTTGGAATATGTCACTAGAAGACACAAGTTAGAGAACCTAAACACATGGAATATGTTACTAGAAGACACAAGTTAGAGAACCTAAACACATGGAATATGTCACGAGAAGACACACGTTAGAGAACATAAACACATGGAATATGTTACTAGAAGACACAAGTTAGAGACCCTAGTAATCAGTGGAAAACTCGAGGGAAACAGAAACAGAGAGAGCTTGGGGGAGAAGAAAGTATCTTAACAGGCTGACAAATGCCATGGAAAAAAGGTATGGGAAGTGAAGGAACACATAAAACAGGAAAACATAATGATAACATTATACATGTGGCCCAGGGTGTAAAACTTAACACGTGGTGGAGAAGCATCTCCCCTGACTGTTTGTTTATGTTAGTTTTCTCCTCTCAGTTATGGCCCCTGAGAGATAACCTTAACAGTTACGTCCAGCTCTGGTGGACGTGGAAATAGCGAAGTCCCGAGGCCGACTGGTTTAGTTAGTGATTTGAAGTAGTAGAGGAGAGAGACTTCTGTGTGAAACAGAAAGGGCGTCTGTTGGTGTTGGTTGTGTGGGAGAAAGAGAACTGAGATATTATCCACAAGAATGGAAGGCACGAACGTTATCCTGGTCTCTTGATGCTTCCATGAGATGTGATGCCTCAGATTGTATGTCTTACTAAGCCCTGGAGATTTGTGTTCGTCTCGTCAACATCAACAGTTTGAGTTATTAGTTAACAGCTCTTTTCATCCATCAACCATCATCATTAGGTTTCACACATTAAACCATCTTGACGTCATTAAAACAAGTAACTCCACTTTGCTGTTCCACATTTTGTGCGTGAGACATCTAACCTGGGATCTTCCTGTTTGAGTGTCTAACTAGCAGGGACATTTGTTGTGAGTTTGTCGGTAACTGTCATGTTATAGATAAAATCTTCTGATGAACGGAGCCACTTCTACACAACATGTAACAACAGAGACAACCTTCACATAATCACCAACGTCGACTGGCGCTGCGATTAAGAAATAATTGACTATAGTAACAGCAAATAGTTGGCTATAGTAACAGCAAATAATCGGTTATAGTAACAGCAAATAATTGGCTATAGTAACAACAAATAATCGGCTATAGTAACAGCAAATAATCGGCTATAGTAACAGTAAACGTGTGAATCGTAAGGTTCTTTTGTTGTTTTTTTTTTAGCTTTTAACTTTAGGTTTAGCCTTCATTTCTTACTAGAGAATTGTAGAAACCTAATCATAATATGCTGTATGACACAGTATTTAGATGTTCTTCTAGTCTTGGTGACCGATGGAACAGTCTTTCATGGTACACCTCATACTTCAGGTTTGCTCTAAATCTTAGCATCTTTCAGTCTCCTCTTCGCTGGATAATACTTTTGACATCAGACAAACAGCCAGTAAACCCAGCAATGCAACAAACCTGGGTCAGACAATATTCCTGAACTTAAAAATCTAGCTCAAAGACTGCAGACATCAGTCAGTCTCTTCATAAAACAAGTAAGCGCCAACGACCGTAGATAAGCAATTGAACTTTCACTTCACTGCCTCTAGTAAAATGAACGAATGAATGAATGAATAATCTTTATTTTTAAATTGTAAGGAATTGGGCATGCAGGCCCGTCTTACATTCTGCTTTTCATTACTCCATCTTTCATTCTTCCCACACACTCGATTTAATACAAATATACAAATTAAATTAGGAAAAAAATATAAAAAAACTGTATGATAACAAACATTAAAATATTTTCTTACAATATCTAACAAGTTACTTTTCGAACTATGTCATTTTAGTACTTGATGGTTGGCGAGTCATGTGTTGAGAGAGTGCTGGCTATTTTATGGAGGCATATAATTACAAGCAAGTAAATAATGAATCAGGTTTGAGTTAAAAGAAGAATTATTACCAATGGATTTTAAATAGTAGAGGAGGGTGTTCCAGAGCTGTACTGCAGAATATGCAAGGCTTTTCTTGTACAGATCAATCCTGGGTTTAGAAAGAAGACAGTTTTTTAAACGCTGGCTATGAATAATGAAAATTCCCATCAATCAAAATGGAAAAATACACATAGAAGGGACAGATATTGAAGAAGTCACTCAATTTGCATACCTTGGCAGCTACATGGACCAGGGTGGTGACACTAGACAGGAAGTTAGGATCAGAATTGCAAAAGCAGCATCAATCTTCAAGAATCTTGAGAACATATGGAATTCAAAAGTTATAAGCACAAAAACCAAGTTAAGACTATTCAATTCAAATGTAATATCCACCCTCATTTATGCATGCGAAAGCTGGAAAACAACTAAAGAAATATAAAATAAATTAGACTCTTTTGAAAACAAATGCCTAAGGAAAATACTCGGCATCAAGTGGAATGAATTCAAGAGCAATGCAGAGATAAGACAGATGACTGAACAACAACCAGTCTCACGGGTGATCAGGAAAAGGAGATGGACATATGTTGGCCACTTGATGAGAAGAAATGAGCAGAGAATCCCAAAACAAGCTATCAAGTGGAACACAACAGGCCGAAGAAAAAGGGGCAGACCGCGTGAAACTCTGAAGAGAACATTATTAAGAGAGGCCAAGTTAACAGGCATAAAATCCTTTGTTGAGGTTGAAAGACTCGCCGAAGACAGGAAATATTGACGAATTACTTTGCGAGCCCTATGTGACGTCTAACGGCACGGGAAGGATATAAGATATAAGATATAAGATGTTTAGTGTTATACGTAAACAGTGACCACAAGAAAGGCGGAGCATTGTGCGACAGAATTCTGTGAACAAACTTAACTTTGTTAAAAATGATTCTATTTTTGAGGGGTAGAATTTTGAGTTGTTTGTGTTGATCTACAGTCTGTACTGGGTGTTTGTCACAAATCAGATTTAATGCTCGCTTGTGAAGTGAGTGGAGGCTTTATGTGTTTGAGACTGAGCATCCATCCCAGATTGTGGAACAGTAATCTAAGTGTGGTTTTATGTGTGATATGTAGTATATCTTTCTTGTGTCTCTGTGGATAAAGTGTTTAATTTTGGCTAATTGGTAAACTTTCTGTGCAATCAAGTTTGTTAGGTTATGTACGTGAGAATTCCAAGTTAAATGCTGATCAGTGATGAGTCCTAGAGTTTTATGTTCATGAACATTTTCTATTGCCTTAGTCCCAGCACAAAGCTGTAGTGAAGTTTTTGTTGCAGTCTGCAGTTTCTGTCTTGTAGTGACGAGCATGGATTTTGTTTTGTTGGTGTTTATCAACATACGGTTTTTATTACTCCATTTAATCAAACTGTTTATATCATTTTGGAGCGTTGTCTGTAGTTTATTGATGTCATAGTCACTATTGTAAACAGTACAGTCATCAGCAAAATGATCACATGAAGAATGCTTTAAATGTAGTGGTAAGTCGTTAATATAGGTACAAAGAGAAGAGGACAAAGAATGGAGGCTTGAGGAATACCAGTATCAACCACAGACGAGCCAGATATTTTGTTTCTAAAGCAAACTACTTGTTTTCTACTTGAGATAAAAGATGTAATAAATGTTCTTAGGTCAGGGTGTAATCTATAACCTTCCAACTTTTTTGTAAGAATTTCATGATCAGTCATATCGAAGGCTTTCTTGAAATCAACAAAGACAGCACCACACAATTTATCATCATTTATATTAGACTGCCAGCTTTCTGTCATTTTAGTTAATGCTGTGTGGCAGGAGTAGTTTGGTCTAAAACCTGACTGACTATCTATTAGTAGATTGTTTTCTTGCATGTGGAGCAGTGTTAACTTTTGTATATGCTTTTAAAGAGGTTTAGATAGTGATAACAGAATGGATATGGGTCTATATTTTGAGAGGTCACTAGTCTGTCCAGATTTAAAAAGATTAATTTGTTTTAGCTTTACACATTTACTGTCGCTGAAAGTTTTCAACACGCTTAGGTCGCAATTAGGGGTCGGTAATGAAGATTTTAGAATACTAATTTCTTCCCTAAAATGTTCACTGAAGTTAGTGCATGTATGTTCACCATTAAGTGTTTGTGGGTCAGATTGCTTCCTTTTATTTACAAGAGCATTAATCGCTTTCCAGATTGATTTACTATCAGTTTCACTAAATTTCTGAAGTAATTTTTCTTTTTCTGCCTAATTAAATACTGCACCTAAGTGAACGATAGCTACTGAAATGTCTGCTTTTGTGAGCTTCATCCCGTTTCCTCATGAGCTGCAAGATATCAGGAGTTATCCATTGGGATTTTGTTACGTGTTTTACTCTCATTTCTTTGATGGGGACATGCTTGTCAAAAATATTGCGAAATATCTTGATCCAGTATTCGATAGCCTCATTTGGATTTGTTAACGGGAAAACGTACGTAAGAGGAGAAGCTTTTAGATCAGTTAAAAATAATTCCAAGTTAAAGTTTTTAAAGTTTCTATATTTGATGCTGGTATGTTTGTGTTTAGGAATTTTATACCCCTTACGTGACCACGTACAGCAGACCGGGTAGTGATCACTCAGCGACACATGAGGGACAGTACATTCAGTACTGTTTCCTGGTAACGGTTAAAAAAATGGTTTCCTTAGTAACGGTTAGTGAGATCTATATACCAATAAACGTGAGTTTCTTGCATCAAACACTATCGTGAAAGTGAGTAAACACAGGTATGAGTCTGAAGGGTGAGTGGACTGTGATATGTTACATTAATTTCTCTAACAGACAGAAGACCCAGGAGTGCTAGATATGACAGGGACTTCACTAGCTCTTGGTTTTTGTTAAATTTGTCCATCTCTATAACGCTGTCGTTTTCTAGATCAACCACATGTTTCTCTAAAATGTTCATAAAATCATTAAGTACTTTCCATATAATGTAACATTGAAAACAGTAGCAGCAGCAGCAGCAGCAGCAGTAGTAGTAGTAGTAGTAATAGTAGCAATAAAGTTTTTATAACGGTAGTAGTAGTAGTAGTAAAAAAAGTAATGGAATTAACAGTAATAATAATAGTGCATGTATGTTAGTAATTGCAGGTGTTATTACTGTAGCTGTTACTGGTACGGTAGAGATCTCCTTATTGTCAGAACAACATACACATAAAGAAAAATTAACATAATTTTTAAAACAAATATTTAAATTATGTGCTGATGACACTTTTGCCAATTGAGTTTTCAATACATTTTATATTATTCCTAGTTTTTTTTTAAAGTCCAGCTTAGATCTTTGATGAGCGGAATAACCTCAGCTAAACTGATATTTTACTTTTTGTTTCTTGTAAAAGGCGACATACACAGGATGGTGGGAGGAACCTCACATTCCTGACCCTAGCAAGCGTTCTGTGGTTATTACCAGAGATGGCTGGGAAGAGTATGACGACAACGATTTATCACGTGTTCACTTTGTGTGCCAAGTGGATGCTGGTAAGGTTCTCCATCCATCCATCCATCCATCCATCCATCCATCCATCCATCCACATCCATCCATCCATCCATCCATCCAAAGAAAGTTATTTTTCAGTTCTTCACGTTATAGACAAAATATTCCATATATTGTGAACAATTTTAATTTCTCTCCACTAAAATAATTTACTCGTCTCACGTTTCTGCAGTTGTCCCGTCTTCTTCAAGTTTGACATTGTTTCTCTTACTTCAAGTGTGACATTGTTTCTCTTACTTTAAGTGTGACATTGTTTCTCTTCCTTCCTTTTTAGTAGTGGAAAAATTTTATTATTTGTTCACTTCTGATTAGATTTAGAATGATATCACTATTGTTTTCATTTCTTTCCGAAAGTTCGTGTGATGATGTTATGTGTACTTCGTCATAGCACGTGACAGCCGACTGAGTTTGTTTCACTTCAACTCATTCTGAGACGGGAGCTAACTCTTCCCCTAGATTCCCCAGCTCTTGTGTCCGGTATAGTTTTATATTTGTCCTAGTCACTCATCAAAGAAATGATTATCTTTTGATGAAGTTGATATTGACAACTCAAATTTTCTATTGTTTCTTCAACATAATAATTGGTCTAAATCGATGGACACTTACAAGAATTTAGGAGATTTTTGGAATTTAAAGAGATGATCCAGATGTACGGACCTTTTTGGTAGTTAAGGATTCTTTGTATTTGCCGGGGATCTGGACAATAGCGTGTTTCTTGATTCTGCTGTTTTACTAAAGAGTTTCTGGAGAAACTGGGGACTGCCATTCGGACAACGAAACATGTTACCCCATATAACGAACCTTTATACAAAGTCCGACAATTAAGTAATGAGAAAAAAATAAAATAAACAACAGTTGAAGATATAACCTGTATTTAATTCAAAGTAAGCCCCTTGTGCATTGATACAGCGAGTGGCATGACCTAATAAACACTAAAAGGACCTCTGAAGTTCTTCTATTCGTATGGCCCTTAAACTCGATGTTACGGTCCTTTGGATGTCATCAGTATCGTCAAAGAAGCGTACTTTCAATGGTAACTTTAATTTTGGGAATAGAAAATAACCGCAGGGAGACAAATCTGGGGAATAGTGTGGGTGACTGAGAACACACACTTATTCTGGGGACAAATATTCCTATACAACTACCCCCCGGTGAGCAGGTGCATTATTATGAAGAAGGAAAGAACTGCCAGTTGTTGAATACTTGTGTCGGACTCAGAGAATACTTTTCAATAGGCGTTTCAAAATACTTAAATAAACTTTGGCAGTGACAGTCTGTCCCTCTTGAATAACTTCTTTGCGAATAACTCCTTTGCTGTCACAGCAGGACGTCAACATTGTCTTCACTTTCGACTTTTGGAGACGATTGAGTTTTTTTGCCTTTTGGTGATGATGATGACTGCCACTGAGCGCTTTGACGTTTAGTTGTGGGATCATAGTATAAAATCCATGTCTCATCCTCTGCAACAATCAGATTTAAGAAATATTTATTTCTGTGACACGTTTTGATGATGTCTTTTGCGTACTCAACATGATGATGTTTTTGGTCATCAGACAACGAATGTGGTAGAAACCGGCAAGCAACTTTTTTCTTGCTCAAAATATTCTCACATCTTTGTTACAGTTTTCATATCGAACATTTAAAAAGAATTCTTCACAACATTTTTCATATTGCACTATATTATTCACACATTCGATAACATGAAAATACAGAAGAATTCATTCTTGTGTAATTACTTTTTAATTGAAAGTACAGAATTAGCAATGAAATCAACATGTTTTTTTTTCTACACACGTACTACATAAATTGAATGTAGCAAGCAAGAGTTAAAAAATAGTTTATAGGACCATACAGTGAACAGAAAAGATGTATAGAAACTTTTAATTTGTGAGTCCAAATATAGTTGATACAGAAGGAGCAGAAGACGAAGGATATGTTTTAGCAAATTTTAGTATAGGACATAGAAATGAGGCAGGTGACAATATAGTAGCGTTTTGCATGGCAAATGAGCTAACACATTTTTAAAACAACATCCAAGAAGACTTTACACATGGACATCTCCTGATGGGAAAACCAATATTCACATAGATTACATTTTAGTACAAAGAAAGTGGAGATCAAGTATAACTTCAGCAAAAACTCTACCAGATACCGACTGTGAAACGGACTATGGGTTATTAATAACAGACATGAAGATAAAGATAAAAAAAAGAAAAATAGGGAACCAGGACAACTCCGATTTGATCGTACAAAAACACCAGAAAAAAAAATACGATATAGAAGTGAAGAACCGTTTTGAGACACTGATGGCTGTACGGGAGGAGATGACACCTGATGAATTGGCTACACAGGTCAGAGACATTTTAACAGCAGCTAAATATATGGTTCCAGTAAAGAAACACAGAAGAATGATTGGGTTATAGCAGGCACAATAGAACTAATAAAATAACGTAGAGAAATGAAGAAGAAAGTAACAATAAACAACAGGGAGGAATATAAAATCTTTAACAAAAGATATACGAAGAAACATAAGAAAAGACAAAAAAAAAACAATATATACAAGATTGTTGTGAAAGAATAGAAGGACATCAGAAGTGTGGAAGAGACAGTGTTTAAAGAAATGAAGACATTGACGAGAAATGTCACACCTAAGCTAAATGAAAATTGTTAATGAGATGATGAAGACCTTGACAGAGACAGAGGAAATTCTAGAAAGATGGAAGGAATGTATGATACAACTGACTGTGTGATTATTACTGGAGGAGAAAGAACCCGAACCGACAATAGAAGAAGTTTTATGGGCAATAAAGCATCCGAAAAAATGGTAAATCACTAGGATGTGATGAGATAACAGCTGAACTTATTAAAGCAGGAGGAAAGGAATGTGCTACAATCTATCATGCACTATGTAAAAAGATATGGCATTCAGGTATTTGGCCAAAAGAATGGAAAATAACTATATTCATACCATTGCCGAGATAGGGTAACCTGAAATTATGCACAAACTACAGAACTGTTGCGCTGATTAGTCATGCCAGTAAAATTCTGTTAAAAATCATAATGGGTAGACTTCGAAAGAAAATGTACGGAGAAATCAATATGTTCCAATCTGGTTTTAGACAAGGAACACGTATAATAGATCATATTTTCATCATACAACTAATGATAGAGAAATGCAGATAATTCATTGTAAATCTATATTTATCGTTTATAAACTATTCAAAAGCATTTGTGTGTGTTCGACATTAGAATACTTAGGAAATAATGGGGAAAAAGGGCTTCCCAATACATGTGCCACAATTAACATCACTGCTGTAACTAGGACAACAGGTAGCAGTAAGAATAAACAGTGAAACAACAACCTGGTTTGATATAAAACAAGGGGTCCGTCAGGTATGCAAACTGTCGCTTTACTTATTTAACTTGTATGCTGAAAATATAATGAGGAATGTTAGAGAAGATGTAGACAAAGAATTTTCAGATGCCGTAGAAATTGGAGGTTATGAAATGCCATATATTAGATATGCTGATGACACAGCATGACTGTTCACAACACAAAAAGGAATGTAAAAAATAATTATGTCAGTCCGTAATAATAGTGAAGAACAAAACCTTTATCTTAATCCGAAGAAAACTAAACTGATGACAACTGACAAAACAAACAAGGCAGGTGATATGTGTATCAATGAAGAAAAATTGGAAGAAGTGGAGAGTTTTGAATATCTTGTATCACTACTAATTAATAATGGAGATACAGACTCCGTGCCACAGGAAGATAACTCCGACGTTCCATTTTTGCCAGAGTAAAAGTCCGGGTCTTGATATTATAGATGTATATTAGTAAAAGTGAATGAAACAAAGTATTTCTATGTTAAAACTGTACCTATTGTGTTTCAAAACACATAAAAATGAATGAAGAGTTCATACATATAGAGGACAAAAAAATGTAATGTGATGTTTTTATACAATAACTGTGTCCTACTTATCATCGGCTAGGTCTAGATGTACACTACGTACCATCTGAGATTTCTAGATCTACCTGTCGATTTCGTTTTGTGATGATATGTGGCATTCTCGCTAAAATAATGTCTAAAATAACATTCTAACAATTTCTCCAAAAATTGAAAATACTCGATGGAAACTTCGATTTTCGCTCTCTTTACTAAGCACTCTTCGGATGAAAGGGGTCACTGGGCATGCGCTTTAAACGTTTACAATCTAAACGTTACACCGGTTTTTAATTAAATGAAGCTTGTAACAATATAGTGTTCCAAGGCACTCGAGTTAAAAAAGAAAGGAAGTGTTACAAAATTAACACGGGGCACGGGAAAAACAACTATAGAAGCTGTGGAGAGGAACAGACAGAACTAAGATTTTGTGTGAGACCTGGACACTTAACAAAACAGCCGAGAAACACATAAATGTCTTTCAATGTAAATGCTATTGAATATTCATTCAAATGTCATGAAATAAAAAAGTAACAACTACATCCATAGTACTAGAACTTAATATTGATGAAATAAGGAATATTAAACTGAGAACACGTAAATATTATGAACATTATTAAACGTCGTGATAATTTAGAGAAGACAGTCTTGTAAGGGTACATAATGGAAAAAAAAGAAAAAAGAGAAAGACCAAGGCGAAGATGGCTGCAAAACATCGTTGATAAACTGCAAATGGATGCATCAGCAGCAGGGCATCTTCCTTACAACCGAGAGGCCTACATGAGAGTTGTTAGGGAGGCAACAAAGTTCTGCAAGGGACATGCAAATGACTGGCTGACTGACTGAGATCTCTATAGAGAGTACATGTCTGCATGATGTGTTCTGTGATTTTTCAGTGCGGTATTTAGGCCGCCTTCATTTTGTAAAATAAGCATGTAGTCTGCAGAAGATAAGCATGTAGTCTGCAGTAGATAAGCTTGTAGTCTGCAGAAGAGAAGCTTGTAGTCTGCAATAGATAGGGTTGTAGTATGCTGGAGATAGACTTGTAATCTGCATTAGATAGACTTGTAGTCTGCAGGAGATAGAGATAGACTTGTAATTTGCTGTAGATAAGCTTGTAGTCTGCAGTAGATTGATTTATAGTCTTCAGTAGATATGCTTATAGTCTACAGTAGAAAGACTTGTAGTCTGCGGTAGATAGACTTGCAGTCTGCAATAGATAAGCTTGTAGTCGTAATAGACTTGTATTCTGTAGTAGTTATGCAGGATTTTTTAATATTCGGAAAAAAGAAAAAAAAAGTATTTTTTTCTTGCAGATGTTATGCCCCTGGTATTTTTCTTATAAGTTTGGTTGTTCATAGTAGTCCCCCTAAGATAGAAATTTGTTGCGCTTTGGCACGGGATCTTTGCATTTTGTGTTGATGGTCTGAGCAAGATTTCGGGGCGTGTAAGTTATTCTGGGCTTGAAAGTTGTGTAGAGTCTTTTGTTTCTCTTTTTGTAGTTGAGATTCTAGCTAGAAATGTGGTTTGTGAGATTGCAGCTAGAAACATTGTTTGTGTTTCAATGGAAGTTTTCATGGCATTGACTAAGGTTATCTCAATAACCAGAATTCGTTATTGTTCGACGTCTATTTTGGTAGGTGATATCACATGTTTTCTTCATCAGGTCGTATCCATCCATCTTCTTCAATGGTGTAGCATTAACGTTTAATTCTACAACTGGTAAACGCGTATCTTTCTTACTTCACTAAAGAGTAAAAAAAATATCTTTATATGAGAAGAAGAAGCATACTTGCTCTACAGCTAGAGCACAGCTAGAATCTACTGTTGTCTCAAAGGGACTAGAGGAACAACTAATTGTTAGTTAGTTAATTCTCTCAGGATCAAGTTTAACAAATTGATCTAGTAGTCTTCAAATTTTGTTCTGCAATAAACTCAGAGAACATTAACACCCAGACGCTCTCCTTCTTCTCACTAGACTACAAAAGTACAACCATACTTCATTTTGAAAGCTTACCACGCAACAGTAATACAAGTCGTAGGAACAGTCAAGAGAGTAGTTCAAATCTCTTAGAGATGAAATTTATTGATGCGTAAGATGAGGATGATGGAAATGATGATGGGGAAAAACTGCTGCCATACGGCAGTGACAAAACATGTAACATGAAAACTTCCAGGGCACGCACTCCATGGCATAAGGAAGAATATTCTACCACAAGGAAGTTACAAGAAATTACTGCTTACAAATTCAGGAATGTGTAACATCTCCAGAATAACAATTCATCTCCCAAGAACAGGAAAAACGCAACAGCACACTCTAGCTCTTACAAGCACGCTACTACATGATCCATACAATGATAATTCAGAAAACCTTGCCTAAAAAGAACAACAAAAACATTACTACACCCGAACTAAGACATGGCTGATCTCACTTAAGACTGCTACTGAATGCTACAAAAACTAACACAAGAGTAATCCTCCGTGACAAAAATCAGCTGGTTAAACCATCTCCTGAACTTTACTCACCCTTCCTAAAAAAACTACCCTAAAAAGTAATATCCCGAGAATTCCTTCTTTCTATGAGCTAAAGCTACCTTACACAAACATCCCGTGAAGCTACCAGTCTGCTGTTTAAACAAACAGACAGCCTACTATAAATCCCACGTGAAACTTCACATACCAGTCAAGATTCACTGAACTGAGACTAACTTTCTTCTCCCGTGCAACGTGAGCTAAGTTTAAAAAAAAATCCAATATTAAACCAAGGGACTGAACAAACTACCCTTAACTTTTACAATTGATTACATCCCTTGTACTACACAGATCGCTTATGAATGATCTCAGGCTATTCTGTTACATTGAAACATGGACTGAATGCATTGTGATTGTAACAGTAGACGTGAGAGTGGTGAATGGACCTGGTTATTATTCATTATGTGAAATTGTGTGATTAATACTGCACAAATATCGTAGCGTCTGTAGAATCAGACTAGGAAACTGTTTCAGTCTCAATAAGCATAATTAGCCTTATATCATCTCAACAATATAGTTATAATACACATTCAAAAATTCTAGAGTTAGCTTGTAGTCTGCAGTGTACTTCAAGTCGATGGAAGAGCACTTATTTTGTTATAAAGCAAGGAGCAAAGTTATAGTTTTTTCTATGAGGTCCAGTATGGTTTACAGGAGCATCTAACTCTTCAGAGAGGCTCCTTTTTATAAATAAGATCAGGAGTGGTGTGTCCCATTGTGTCTGTCTCTACCCTCGGTAAATGAAACTAATTATATAGCCTAGGTCACTTACTAAATTAAAAATTGTGGTTCTGAGTTTGGCAGCAGAATTCTTCATTGTCAATGTTTAAAGCACATGTTTGTTTCCTTGTTCATGAAAGACAGTCAATATTAACAGACTTGGGCGGACTTTCCCGAAGAAATAAATCTGACTTGATCAAGTCAGTAAATTTAACGAAGTCTAATTTTTATGTAGAACTCAGACACTGTAATAATTACGCTTAACGCAATGTGTAAAGTGTTTTCTAAGCCGTGTTTCGCTTTATAGGAAGATTTCTGTTTTATAGACAAGGGACTCAGGCACTATTAAAAGCATCACTGACATGCGGAAGTAGTCATAAGCTCCTACAAAGACTTGAACCCAAGAGATTTAGCTACTTGAATGAATGCCATTATCACTGAGATATTCAGACCAGCCAATTTCTTTAATAAATTTAACAATCAAATATTTTCATTTAAACGAGGACATATAGTCAAGATTTGTTGCGATTTCTGCGCTATTTAGTTTGACAGACAATATCAACAAGCATTTTAGTCAGGTCTGATTTAGCTAGCCTTTGGCTGTGCAGTTTATTTACAAGACATTTGATGGTTTGGAAGTTGAGTTACCTTCACATCCAAAATTTCTGACGGGATACAAATAGCCAGAACTCGTCTTCGATTCTTGGGTTAGTTGAAACAATCTCACAAGGAGAATGTCAAGAGTTTGACTTTAGTTGACACAAGCTGTCTTTTATACAAATCTTAGAGGAGAATGTCAGGAGTTTGACACAAGCTGTCTTTTATACAAATCTTAGAGGAGAATGTCAGGAGTTTGCTTTTAGTTGACACAAGCTGTCTTTTATACAAATCTTAGAGGAGAATGTCAGGAGTTTGACACAAGCTGTCTCTTATACAAATCTTAGAGGAGAAGGTCAGGAGTTTGACTTTAGTTGACACAAGCTGTCTGTTATACAAATCTTAGAGGAGAATGTCAGGAGTTTGACTTTAGTTGACACAAGCTGTCAGCCATACACATCTTAGAGGAGAATGTCAGGAATTTGACTTTAGTTGACACAAGCTGTCTGTTATACACATCTTAGATTTTTTTTCAGTTCAGAAATTATCACTATCTCCATTATAGGCTAAAACAGCCTAACAGAACAACTTGTATGAGGCTTCAGTTAACAAGACTGAGCTAGGAGAAACAACCACCATTTCGTCGTCACTAAAGATTAAGAAAGTGGAAATACAACATAACAACATCTGGGGATGTTCTGTGACACTCGACAACTTCTCTCATTTGTCACTAAGTTCCTGTCAACTAAGGGTTTACAGTAAGTTCTCTGTGTTGATGTTTATCTTATGTTATGTGTCTTCTATTCTGTGCAATCACTGTCTGTCTATTTGTCTGTCCACGTGGTTCTTAATTTGATTAACCAAAATACCAGTTGTCAGCGCTCATGACTGTACTCATACCACCATTACCACCATCATCACAACCACAACCACTACCACCACCACCATAATCAGTACCACTATCACCACCACCATCATCATTTCCACCACCATCATCGTAATAACTACCACTATAACGATTATCATCACCGTCATCATCATCACCAGGACCAAAACTACCATCATCATCATCATAACAACCATGGCCATAATCACTACCACCACCACAATCATCATCACCACCACCACCATAATCACCTCCACTATCACCATCATCACGTTAACTTCTATTTAAAGACAGTAGCGGCCAGTATACAGAACACTAGATAACTATTACATTTCATTGTTATGTTATGTTATTAGTTTAAAGGTGACAGTTTTTTTGTTTTAATTATTTCGTTTATATTATTAGTTTATATAGTTATTTTTTTTTCTAATTACGAGAGGTGACTGATAAGTTCTCGGCATAAAGTACAACGGATTATGTGTGGGCAACATTTTTGGTTAATTCTCAACATAGTCCCCTTGCAAGTTTATGCACTTAGTCCAGCGATCCTGGAGCATACGGGTCCTTTCTTTGTAAAAGTCAGCATCTTATGCCAGTAGAAAGTGATCTACAGCATGAATGACGTCATCATCTGAAGCAAATTTGCGACCACTGAGCTCCTTTTTCAGTTTGGTAAACAGGTAATAGTCCGAAGGTGTCAAATAAGGAGGATGTTCAAGAAGCTGGAAGCTGCATTCATGAATGGCAACCATTGCCACCGCCGACTTGTGAACTGGAGCATTTTCTTGATGAAAGATGACTCTTCTCGTCAATTTCCTTCGACGCTTTTCCTTCAGTTTGACCAGCAGTTGCTTCGCAAGATTAGCGCAAAGGAACCAGTGACCGTTCTGCCCTTTTGAAGATAGTCTACCAATAGCACATCGTCTGAATCCCAAAAGATGGAAGCCATCATTTTGCCTGCACACAGAACCACCCTTGCTTTCTTTGGAGGTGGGGATCCATGATGTTTCCACTGCTTTGACTGTTCAATGGCTTCTGGCTGAAAATGATGAACCCAAGATTCATCCATAGTCACAAACTGCTGAAGAAACTTTTCAGGATCTGCAGAAAAATGGCCAAGATTGTCTCTTGACATGTTGAGACGCTGTCATTTGTAATCAGCTCCAAGAAGTTTCAGGACCCATCAAACAGAGACCTTTGTCATTTGAAGATCATTGTGAATAATGGTATGAACACGTTTCTGGGAGATGCCCGACTCAGTAGCAATGTACCGCTCAGTTAGTCGTCGATCCCCCAATATCATGTCAATGGATTCTGCCGGTTTTTTCATCGGTGGTTACCGTTCTTGGACGGGGATCATCTTCCAGACTCTCCCTTCCATGTTTGAATTGAGCTGCCCATATCTTCACTGTGCTGTAAGAAGGGGCACTCTCCCCTCGAGTCTCTACCATATCCTCACAGATCTCATTCTACGATAAGCCCTTGATGCAGAGGTAACGAATGACTGCTCAATGAAAACATTTTCCATTTTTTCAATTTCTGCCTCCCCTTACTACTTCATTCATTCATTTATTTGCATGTCCCTTGCGGAACTTTGCTTCCCAAATAGCACTCCTGTAGGCCTTCGGTTGTGAGCAAGATTGCCTGCTGCTGTTGCATCCATTTGCAGATCATCAACGATGTCTTGCAGCTATCTTCGTTTTGATGTTCCTCTTTTTCTTTTTCCCATTATGTATCCTTCCAATACGGTCTTCTCTAAATTATCATGACGTTTAATGTGTCCAAAATATTTAAGTTTTCTCTCTTTAATCCTCTTTACTAGCCAGCCTTCTTCAATATTATGCTCTTGTAGTATAGATAAATTTGTTCTTTTTCTGTAGCATTTACATTCAAAGGCATTTATGTGTTTCTCAGCTGTTTTGTTAAGTGTCCAGGTCTCACAGGCATATGTTGCGATGAGAAAGATGCATGCCCTTAAAAATCATATTTTTGTGGTTTGTCTGCTCCTCTCCAAAGTTATCTTAAACTGCTCTTACAGACACCAAATACAATTAATTGTTTTCTGAATAGTCCCGATAATTTTGTTTAGTAGATAGTCATTTATAATGTATGTAGTTACTTCTGTACTGAGTGAATGTTTAAGAGCGAAATGTAAATGTTATATTTTATTTTATGTCTCTCAGCTTCAATATTAGTTATGTTTGTTATATAAACAGCATATTTGTAGAAGGTCTGGAATAGAGTAAAAGATGTATGATAAAGGGCAGAAAGTCAGACGGGGCTGTGTGCCCAATTATTAACTCTTTTGAAATAAAGATCAATCAATCAATCAATCTCCACAGATTCTTTATTTGTTTTATTTTCTGAAGAGCGATAGATGTCCTCTTTTTAATTTCCCTCATTGTATCTCCATTATTAGTTAGTAGTGATTCAAGATATTCAAAACTCTCCACATCTTCCAATTTTTCCTCATTTATATATATTTTTGGCGAATTAATATATTAATTGGCGAACTATTTTGCGAGCCCTATGTGACGTTTAAAGGCACGGGAAGGATATAAGATAAGATATAAGATATATATTTCAACTGCCTTGTTTGTTTTGTCAGTTGTCATCAATTTAGTTCTTTTTGCGTTAAGATAGAGGTTCTGCTCTTCGCTGTTCTTACGGACTGACATAATTAGTTTTTCCATTCCTTTTTGTGTTGTGGACAGTAATACTGTGTCATCAGCATATCTAATCTCTGGTATTTCATAACCTCCAATTGTTATGGCATCGTAATATTCTTTGTCTACATCTTCTCTAACATTCCTCATTATTTTTCAGTATACAAGTTAAATAAGTAGGGTGACAATATGCACCCCTGACGAACCCCTTGTTTTATGTCAAATCAAGTTGTTGTTTCACCATTTATTCTTACTGCTGCTTGTTGGTCTAGATACAGCAGTGATGTTAATTGTATCAAATGTGTTGGAAATTCCATTTTTTCCATTATTTCCCAAAGTTTCTGGTGTTGTACACAATCAAATACCTTTGAGTAGTCTATAAAGAATAGATTCACATTAAAATCTCTGCATTTCTCTATTATTAATCTTAGATTGAATATGTGATCTCTTGATCCGCTTCCTTGCCAGAAATCAGCTTGGACCATATTGACGTCTTCTTCTATTTTCTGTCGAAGTCTACCCATTATGATTTTTAACAGAATTTTACTGGCATGACTAATCAAGGCAACAGTTCTGTAGTATCTGCATAATTTCAGGTTACCCCTTTTTTGGCAGTGGTATGAATACTTCAGTAGCCTGTAAAAAATTGTTACAGTTAATTTCTTGAAACTTGGTGCTTAATCTTACATGAACCTGATCTACAACTGCACCTAATGTTAACTGTGCGTTTCAAGTATTTATCCATTATGCAGAGAACGTATCAATCACCTCTCGTATTTCAAACCACATTGCATAATTGTTAGTCATGTTTTGATTTCTAAATCACTTTTTCCTTTTTCAGAATTTAATTAAAAAAAAAAAAACTCGCTACAAAATCTTGAAAAAAAAAAAAACCGAACATTTCTCTTCAAGTTGTAAATGACCAACCGGCAAATTGAAGAAATGTTGATCTAATAATAACTTCTGACGTCATCGATGAATTATGAAGTAGAAAAGTTATGTACAAATAGTCCAAAATTAAGAGAGAGAGAGAGAGAGAGAGAGAAAGAGAGTGAGAGAGAGAGAGAGAGGAAAATAGTGTAAGTGAATACTATTAAAAAAAGACAATATAAACAACAATAAATAAATGAATTAAACAAAATCGGAAAAAAGAAATAACTGCAGATAAAATTTAGGACTAAAATGTCTTGTCTTGTATTGGATTGTCTTCCCTCATTTACTGCTTGGTGTAGAGTGAAGTGCAGTTGTCTCCCAATGGCTCGCCTGTTGGCTTCGTACATTGAGATGTTCAGGGACTCTGCTATACCATCGGTCCATCGTTTGCATGGGCGGCCCCTTCCTGTGCCTTTGTGTGGTCTGTAAAACATTGCTCTCTGTGGTGCACGTTCTGTTGGTAGTCGGGTCACATGACTGAACCATTTTATTTGCTGTTTTTTAATATTGTTCAGAACGGGTTCAAGTCCTACTTTATTTCTAGTGACATCATTTCTGATTCTGTCCATTCTTGATATTACAAGAATTCTTCTCAAGAATCTCGTTTCAGTTGTTGTAGTTTTTCTTTTGTCTTTTGCTGTCAGCGTCCATGCCTGGCATTGGTAGCACAAAGTTGGTATGAAGATTGTCTTATAGATAGTTCTTTTAGTTTCCAGTGAGACATGCTTGTTGTTTAGTATGGGAGCCATTTGCCCGATAGGTTGGTTCGCTTTGTTACATCTGTTTTCGATCTGTGTATATTTTTTCTTTTGTTGAGAAAATGCTTCCGAGGTATTTGAAATGCGTTACTGGTTTCATAGTATGGTTTTCTAGTGTAATGTTTATTGGCGCGTCTACTCTTGCGATGGTCATGATTTATTTTTCGCCTAGGCTAATTTTCATATTGTGTTCTTTGCATGCATCATTCAGTCTATTAATGTGATCTTGCAAGCCTTCTTCTGTCGGCAACTAGAGCTTGATCATCTGCAAATAATAGTTCGCTTATGGTTATGTCGTCTTGTGTTTGTTCTACTTCATTTTGTTGATTTGTTGCTGTCCTTATCAGTCCAGCTTCTCTAAGGATGTTATCGATATATGTTATAAACAGCAGCGGTGATAAGATGCAAACTTGCCGAACGCCAGATTTAATAACAAAGGGTTCAGAATGCCAACCTATTGCTCTGATGATGCCACTTCCGTTGTTGTACAGACTCTTACACAGATTTATTAGATGATTGTCAACCCTATAATGTTTTAGGACTTCCCATAGTTTGTTCCTGTTCACTCTGTCGAATGCCTTTCAAGTCTAAGAAGATTAATTCTTGATAACAAGTATAAGAAAGATGAATACATGATAACAAATATAAGGAAGTTGAATACATGATAACAAGTCTAAGAAAGATGAATACATAATAACAACTCTAAGAAAGATGAATGCACAGAAATATGAATAAATGATAACAAGTCTAAGAAAGGTGAATACATAATAACAAATCCAAGAAAGATGAATACACGATAACAAGTCTAAGAAATATGGATACATGATAACAAGTCTAAGAAATATGGATACATGATAACAAGTATGATCGCAAGTTTGTGTAGCAACTTCTATTTTGTAAATTTAACTTTAAGAAAACATTATTTTGTTTCGGAATTTTTTTCCCACTTTTCTTACGTAAAAGTATGTGATATTTAAGTGTCAACTGTTCTTTTCAATAATCAACTAATTCCACCGTTTGTTACTCGATACATATAGAGATGATGTAATGACAATATAAAATCAATATAACACATACTTTTTACCATCTTCACATCACTGACAAGATAAGTCTCCATTCATCAAAGACATCAGCCTTCCATCTTTTTTTTTTTTAAACTGAAAATTTATGGAAAAGTGTAAGAAAACAAAATTCTCTAAAAATAAAAGAATTACCTGAACGAATAAAATAAATTACTATCTGATATACATATCTACAGGTTTGTATGTATACAGATTCTTATGTGTATAGGTTTGTATGTTACAGACTTGTACGTGTCCATGCTTGTATGTATATATATTTGTATAGTGCAAGCTTGTATGTGTACATGTTTGAGTGTGTACAGGCTTGTATGTGTACCGGTTTGTATGTGTTAAGGCTTGTATGTGCACAGATTTGAATGTGTACAGACTTGTACTAACAATCTTTCACAGTTAAGCGACTGATTTTCCTAAAACTGTACATACTTATAACTTGTGTTATTCTCTGACGATGTCTGCAGCTCCGGCCAAAGATCTCCGGTGTGTCTCCACATTTTATCAGTCTGAGGTTGATTATTCATTTCATAAATTAGCATTGCTTTCACTTCTCAGCATCTTGTCTGACAAAAGCTGGTAACGGTCTCGAGTTTTCGAATATATCAATCGGTGTCATAATGGTCCTGATTTTGATCATCGTAGCCCTTGTAACAGTCATCATCGTTTACAGACGAAGAAGCATTGTGAAAATGAATCAAGGTAAGTAAGACTTGAATAGCCTATGTCTGATAGTTTTGTTTCTTATGAAAAAGGGGCCTGAAAAATATCAGGAAAGCTTATTGGTACAAAGTACAGTTTGATTTTGCAGGTCAGAGTGAAGAAATGTGAGAAAAGACCATCATCTATGTACTTCAAACACATCCACAGCTGCTCCGATCTCCTCTTCAGTATCTTCATCAGTGTACAACAATTACACCAGTCCTGAGTTGAATGACCATCCTGCTGAAGCTTTTGGTTTTGCCACACAACATCCCTAGCACTTTCATTCACAGTTGTCAGTGGGCTATGTTTTTCCTTCCAACATCTTTTATAGCATTGAATAGATTTACTGTTTGGCTCGTTAACGAATAGAGCTGTTCAACTTTTTAAGATAGTCCAGTATTCTCTTATCCTCCGTGTGGTACCCGGGATCTGCAAAGAATAGGACCACTGTACCCTGCCACGCATGATCGTAAAAGGCGACTAAGGAGGGTTCGGCATAGGGCCAGCAACCCTATCTGGTAAAAAACTATCAGACTGCTACAGAAACAGAAGCAAGGGAAAAATAAATGCAGGTGGAAGGAGAAATGCTTATCAGGAAACTGAGTCCATGAAGGTTGTGGATGAAAGCCAGCCACTGGAAGTCCCCAGCCCGACTGCAGACCTCCTGGAACCTAAACACAAGATGCAAATAGGCAGCTGGAATGTAAGAACACTTAACCAGACTGGAAAACTAGCACAAACCATCAAGGAAATCCACAGATACAAACTAGACATACTAGGAATACAAGAAGCAAGATGGACAGGACAAGGCAGAAGTAAATTAACAACACAGCACACAGAAGATACAATAATATGATCAGGTAAAGAAGATCATCATGAAGGAGGAGTAGCATTGATTATAACAAAAGAAGCATCAAGAGCATAGCTGAAATGGACCCCAATAAATGAGAGATTATTATATGCACGTTTCAACTCAAGATTCACGAAGCTGTCTATTATAGTTTGTTATGCACCAACAGCAGCAGCTGAAGAGGAATTAAAAGAATATTTTTACAACAGCCTCCAAGCCACAGTAGAAACAATACCCAAGCATGATATACTACTCATCTTGGGCGATTTCAATGCAAAAGTAGGTGAAGGAAATGAAGATAGAAGAAGAATCATGGGAAGAGAAGGAATCGGAGAAATAAATGAAAATGGAGAAAGACTTGCAGTTTCTGTGAAGAAAACATGATGACCATCGGAGGGACAATTTTCCAACACAAAAACATCCATAAGGTGACGTGGAGGTCGCCAGATAAAACCACAGAAAACCAAATCGATCACATACTAATAAACAAAAGTGGAAACGGTCACTACAAGATGTGCGAGCAAGGAAAGGAGCAGATGTAGGAAGTGATCACAACCTTCTGGTAGCAAAAATAAAACTAAAATTAAGGGAAGCCAAAATTGGAGAACACAGAACGATACGTTTTGATACAAGAAAACTGAAAGATCAGCAAACAAGAAATGAATTCTCAATAGTACTTAAGAACCGCTTCAGTGTCCTACAAGACGAACCAGAAATGTCCATACTAGAGTTCAATAAAACACTACAGGAAACAGCAAAAGAGGTGCTGGGATATCGGAAAAGGAGAAAAAAGGAATGGATAATCAAGACCACATGGGAAAAGATAGAGCAAAGAAAAGAAATCAAGAAAAAATTACTGAACACCAAATCACAACGGCTTAAAGAACAAGTTTTAAGTAATTATGCACAAAAGACAAAGAAGTGAAGGAATCATGCCGTCAAGATAAACGTCAATACTATGACAACTTAGCAGAAGCAGCAGAGAAAGCAGCATATACAAAGGACATGAAAACCATATATAAAATCACAAAGCAGATGACAGATAACTTCAACACAAGATGTGAAAGTGCAGTAAGGACACAAAATGGACAACTGGTCAGTGGAGAAAGAGAAAAAACTGAAAGATGGAGGGAACACTTTAACACCCTACTAAACAGAACACAAGCAGCACAAACAATAGACATACCTGAAGCACAAACGGAACTAAACATAAATACAGGACCAATAACAATAAGTGAAGTAAAGGAGGCAATAAAGAAGCTAAAATTAGGCGGGGCACCAGGTGAAGATGAAGTGACTGCTGAGATGTTGAAAGCAAAAGAAACAGAAACACCAAAACAACTTTGCCGAATATTAAACAAATTTGGGATCTAGAAAAAGCCCCAGAGGAGTGGAAAACTGGGCTTATAGTAAAACTACCAAAGAAGGGTGACCTCAGAGATTGCGGGAACTGGAGAGGCATTACCCTACTGCCACTCTCCAGTAAAGTATTTTGCAGAATAATCATCAACAGAATTGTACCAACACTTGAGGAAAACTTCGGAAAGAGCAGGCAGGATTTAGGAAAGGAAGATCATGCATAGACCACATATTTGTACTTAGACAAATATTAGAACGGGCAAATGAGTGGCATAGCACAACATATGCATTGTTTATAGATTTTGAGAAAGCCTTTGACAGTGTCAACAGAGATGCACTGTGGAAAATCCTAAGATGGCATGGCCTCCCCCATAAGATAGTTAATGTAATCAAAGCCCTATACGAGGGTTTTCAGTGCAAAGTGATCTGTGGAGAACATACCTCCAGCAGCTTTAGGGTACACACAGGAGTGAAACAGGGATGTGTACTACCACTAACATTATTTATCTTGGCAGTAGACTGGTTAATGAAGGAGGCACCATCAGACAAACGCAGAGGATTACAATGGACCCTTGACTAAGTGCTGGAGGACTTGACTTTGCGGACGACATTTGTCTATTATCAAGCAGTCACAAAGATATGCAAGATAAAATAAACAAGCTAACTTAGAATGCAAACAACATAGGACTAAAGATCAACGTAGTTAAGACAAAGTTAATGAAGCAAAATGTGAACAACAGAAATGTACTCAGAGTAGATAGCAAGTTAGTGGAGGAGGTCAACGAATTTGTATACCTTGGCAGCAGAGTAGTAGAAAATGGAGACAGCACAGAGGACATCAATAGCAGACTTACTAGAGCAAACCAGGCCTTTCAATGCTGCAGAATATATGGAAACAAAAAAAAAAACTAAACATAAATATGAAAATCAGGATATATAAGAGTAATGTTCTAAGTGTACTACTCTATGGAAGTGAATGCTGGAAAATCACCAAAACCATAGAAAACAAGTTGAATTCTTTCCAGACTAAATGTTTACGAAGAATTAGAAAAATATTTTGGCCACACACCATAAGAAATAACATCTTATTGGCAGAAATGGAGATGAAACCACTGACAACAGTTATTGAGGAAAGACGCTGGCGATGGTTGGGACATGTGCTCCGAATAATTGACAACTCACTACCAAAAATAGCACTAAGATGGACACCACAGGGGAACAGAAGTAAGGGTAGACCAAAAGAGACATGGAGAAGAACAACAGAAAGGATTTTGAGCAACAGAGGGCTCACCTGGGCAAGAGCAGAAAAAAAGGCGAAGGACCGGCATTTGTGGAAAACCCTTGCGGAAACCCCATGTGCCCTGGGCACTTAAGGTTCAGAGAGAGAGAGAGAGAGAGAGAGAGAGAGAGAGAGAGAGAGTATTCTCTTATAACATTGATAACGTGGGCTTGATAGTCTGCCAGCTCCTCTAAGATTGCTGGGTCGGTTAGTAGATCTGACCTGACACCTGCGTGGCTTGAAAACAAATGAAGGTCAGTCGATGGATCTGTGACGTCAGCAAGGATTCTAGCCGCTGTTGCCTTAATGAGTCAGGTTGGAGTTTCTTTAGTATATTGATTGAGTCGCTCAAAATATATGCTCGAGTGTGGTCTTGTAACTTCAGCTAGCTCAGAGCTGTTGTCACAGCCATGGTCTCCACTGTGAGACTACGTGTTGTTGCAGTTAAATCACAACTGTCTTTTTTGTTTGTTTATTTTGCCCTTCTAGTTGCTGTGAGATCCCAGGCACATCGCTTGCTACGATCCGTGTTAAAAAATATTGACGTGGCTGTCCCTAATGTTTATCTCAATTTAGTGCTTTGAACTCATCATCTGCTTCAGCGGAAATTATCTTCTCTACATCTGTTATCGAGTTTAAGAACAGATGGAGCCAGCTTGTAGTTTTGATTTATGGGTATCCAGTCTCGTCCAGGATCTGTATTCTCAGGAGAGCAGGCATCATGGGTTACATCTTGTGCACGTTTCATCCATGATGCACCTCTCTTCAGACTGTTGCCCTTTTGCAGTTAACAGTTTACTGTTAAGTGGGACGTGCTCTGTCTGTGCTTTTTTTTTGGAGGTAAGTCTGTGTCCTTGATAATTTTATTCTACTGTCTATGGTAGGAAAGTCTAACAGACACCATATAAAATGTTGAAATGTAAAACATAAAATATTTAAAAACAATCGTATCATAAAAATAATAATAACATACGATTTACCGATGTACTTTTACATCCTAGCGGTCGCGAGGGTAAGCACTGAGATGACCTTGACCCGAGAACCCTGTAACATTAGAACAAGTGACTGCTTTACTCCAAATGCAGGTCACGATGACAACGGAGGTTATATAACACCTGCATCACGTGAGTTTATTTTGACACTATTCCGTGCAGGTGTTTGCATGAATACTACTACTCGTAAAGATCAAATTATCTGATCTGCACGTTTGTAATCTGACACTAGGCAAGCCTTGAAAACCGCTGAATATAACAAATGATGATCAACCACCGAAAGAACAGTATTGATAGAAAATATTGTACTTCATCATATATAGCGACTGATATTAATTTCAAGAATTCGGTAAGGTAACAAATAAAGTCCTGATGTGTCATGAGGTACCCAAAAGAATGAGGTACTGTTGTTAATATTTTAATTCAATTGTGAGCACACTACAGAGTGATGTGGTCAGCAAGAAGACACGGCACACTACAGAGTGATGTGGTCAGCAAGAGGTCTAGTCACACTAAAGAGTGATGTGGTCAGCAAGAGGTCTAATCATATTAAAGTGTGATGTGGGCAGGAAGAAACTTGGGCACACTAAGAGTGATGTGGTCATCAAGAAGACTAGTCGAAATAAACAGTGATGTGGTCAGCAAGAGGTCTAGTCACACTAAAGAGTGATGTGGTGAGCAAGAAGCCTGGGCATACTAAAGAGTGATGTGGTCAGCAAGAACCTGGTCACATTAAAGAGTGATATGGTAAGAAAGAAATTGGGCACACTAAAGAGTGATGTGTTCAGTAAGAGATCTACTCACACTTAAAGAGTGATGTGGTCAGCAAGAAGTCCAGTCGCACTAAAGAATGGTGTGATCAGCAAGAAATCTAGTCGTACTAAAGAATGATGTGGTCAGCAAGAAATCTAGTCGCACTAAAGAGTGACGTGGTCAGCAAGAAGTCTAGTCGCACTAAAGAGTGATGTTGTCAGCAAGAAGCCTGGGCATACTAAGGAGTGACATGGTCAGCAACAAACTTGAGCACACTAATGAGTGATGTGGTCAGTAAGAAGATTTGGCACACCATAGAGTGATGTGGTCATCAAGAAGTCTAGTCGCACTAAAGAGTGATGTGGTCAGCAAGAGGTCTAATCACATTAAAGTGTGATGTGGTCAACAAGTAACCTGGGCACACTAAAGAGTGATGTGGTCATCAAGAAGACTAGTCGAAATAAAGAGTGATGTGGTGAGCAAGAGGTCTAGTCACACTAAAGAGTGATGTGGTCAGCAAGAAGTCTAGTCGCACTAAAGAGTGATGTGGTCAGCAAGAAGCCTAGGAATACTAACGAGTGATGTTGTCAGCAAGAAGCCTGGGCATACTAAGGAGTGACATGGTCAGCAACAAACTTGAGCACACTAATGAGTGATGTGGTCAGTAAGAAGATTTGGCACACCATAGAGTGATGTGGTCATCAAGAAGTCTAGTCGCACTAAAGAGTGATGTGGTCAGCAAGAGGTCTAATCACATTAAAGTGTGATGTGGTCAACAAGTAACCTGGGCACACTAAAGAGTGATGTGGTCATCAAGAAGACTAGTCGAAATAAAGAGTGATGTGGTGAGCAAGAGGTCTAGTCACACTAAAGAGTGATGTGGTCAGCAAGAAGCCTGGGCATACTAACGAGTAATGTGGTCAGCAAGAAGCCTAGGCATACTAACGAATGATGTTGTCAGTAGGGAGCCTAGGCATAATAAGGAGTGATGTGGTTAGCAAGAATCTCAGCGAACTAAAGAGTGATGTGGTCAGTAAGAAGTCGGGAGTCATAAAGAGTGTTGTGGTCAGAACGATCCCTGGTCACACTGAAGAATTATGTGGTCATCAATAACCTGGGCACACTAAAGAGTGATGTGGTCAGCAAGAAGTCTAGTCACTCTAAAGAGTGATATCCTCAGCATGAAATCTGGGCACACTAAAGGGTGATGTGGTGTTAGAAGCCAGAGCACAGTAAAGAGTGATGAGGTCAGCAATAATTTAGGCAAACTAAAGAGTGATGTGGTCAGCAAGAAGCCTGGGCATACTAAAGAGTGATGTTGTCAGGAAGAAGCCTTGACACATTAAAGAGTGATGTGGTCAGCAAGAAGCCTTTGCATACTAAAGAATAATGTGGTCAGCAAGACGTCTGGGAACAATAAAGTGTGATGTGTTCAGTAAGAAGTCTGGGCAATCTAAAGAGTGATGTGGTCAGCTAGAAGCCTGGGCACACTAAAGAGTGATGTGGACAGCAAGAAGCATGCACATACTAAAAAGTGATGTGGTCTGTCAGAAGTCTTGGCAAAATAAAGAGTGATATGGTCAGAAGAAACCTGGGTACACTAAAGAGAGATGTGGTCAGCAAGAAGTCGAGTCATACTAAAGAGTGATGTGGTCAGTAAGAAACCTGTGCATACTAAAGAGTAATGTAGTCAGCATGAATCAGGGCACACTAAAGAGTGATGTGGTCAGCAAGAGATCCAGTCACTCTAAAGAGTATTATAGTCAAAAAGAAGTCCAGTCAAACTGAAGAATGATTTGGTCAGTAAGACGCCATGGCTCACAAAAAGTGATGTATTCAGAACGAAGCCTGGGCACACTGAACAGTTATGTGGTCAGCAATAATCTGGTCACACCAAAGAGTGATGTGGTCAGAAAAAAGTTTGGGCACACTAAAGAGGGATGTGGTCAGCAATAATCTGGTCACAACAAAGAGTGATGTGGTCAGAAAAAAGTTTGGGCACACTAAAGAGGGATGTGGTCAGCAATAATTTGGTCACAACAAAGAGTGATGTGAACAGCAATAATTTGGGCATAATAAAAAGTGATGTGTTCAACAAGAAGTCTAGTCACACTAAAGAGTGATATGGTTAACATGAAGCCTGGGCATGCGAAAGAGTGATGTGGTCAGTAAGAAGCCTGGGCACATTAAAGAGTGTAATAATCTGGACAAACTAAAGGGTGATGTGGTTTGCAAAAAGCCTTGTCACACTAAAGTGTGATGTGGTCAGCAAGAAGCCTGGAAATACTAAAGATTGATGTGGTTTGCAATAATCTGGGCACAGTAAAGAGTGATGTGCTCAGCAAAAAGCCTGGGCACACTAAAGAGTAATGTGGTAAACAAGAAGCCTGAGAACACAAAAGAGTGATGTGGTCAGCAATAAGGCTGGGCACACTAAAGAGTGATGTGGCCATCAAGAAGCCAAGGGACACTAAAGAGTGATGTGGTCACCAATAAGCCTAGCACACTAAAGTTTGATGTGGTCAGCAAGAAGCATGTGCATATGAAAGAGTGGTGTCGTTAGAATTAATCTGGGCACACTAAAGAGTGATGTAGACAGGAAGAAGTCTGGGCACATTAAAGATTGATGTTGTCAGCAAGAAGTCTGGGCACGCTAAAGAATAATGTTGTCAACAAGAGCCTGAGAAAAGAAAAGAGTTATGTGAACATCAAGAAGTCTGGGCACTCTAAAAAGTGATGTGGTCATGAATAAGCCAAGGCACACTAAAGAGTTATGTGGTCAGCAAGAACCATGGGCATACTAATGAGTGATATGGTCAGCATGTAGCCTAGACATATTACCGAGTGATGTGGTCAGCAACAAACTAGGGCACACTAATGAGTGATGTGGTCAGCAAGAATCTCAGCACACAAAAGAGTGATGTGGCCAGTAAGGAGTCTGGACTCATAAAGAGTGTTGTGGTCAGAATGAAACCTGGTCGCACTGAAGAGTTATATAGTCATCAATAATCTAGGCACACTAAAGAGTGATGTGGTCAGCAAGAAGTCTAGTCACACTAAAGGGGAGAAGACTGTGCAAAGTAAAGAGTGATGTGGTTAGCAAGAATCAGGGCACATTAAGGAGTGATGTGGTCATCAAGAAGTATATTCGCACTAAAGAGTGATGTGGTCAGTAAGAAGCCTGGGCTCACAAAAAGTGGTTATGTGGTCAGCAAGATGTCTGGGCACACTAAAGAGTGATGTGGTGAGCAATAATCTTGGAACAGTAAAGAATGATATGGTCAGCACGAGAGCTAGTCACTCTAATTATTGATGTGGTCAGTAAGAAGTCTAGTCGCATTAAAGAGAGATATGGTCAGCATGAAGCCTGGGCACAATAAAGAGTGATGTGGTCAGCAAGAACACTAGTCGCACTAAAGAGTGATTTGATTAGCATTAAACATTAGCACACTAAAGAGTGATTGGGTCAGTAAGAAGTCTAAGCACACCAAAAGAGTGATGTGGTCAGCAATAATTTAGGCAAACTAAAGAGTGATGTTGTCAGCAAGAAGCCTGGACATACTAAGGAGTGACATGGTCAGCAAGAAATCTGGGCACATTAAAGAGTGATATGGTCAGCAAAAATTCTGGTCACTGTAAAGAGTTATGTTGTCAGAAAGAAGTCTGGACACACGAAAGAGTAGAGTGGTGTGGTCAGCAAGAATCTCACCGCATTAAAGCGTTATGCGGTCAGCAAGAAGTCGGGGCACACTAAAAAGTGATGTGTTCAGCAAGAAGTCAGGACATAGTAAAGAGTGATGTGTTCAGGAATAATCTGTGCAAACTAAAGAGTGATGTGGTCAGCAATAATATGGGCACAGTAAAAGGTAAAGTAGTGAGCAAGAAGCCTGAGCACGCTAAAAAATGATGTGGTCAGCACTAATCTTGGCATACGAAAGAGTGATGTTTTAGTAAGAAGTCTGGGCAGACTAAAGAGTGAGAGTGATGTGGTCAGCGAGACACCTAGGCACACTAAAGAGTGAAGTGATAATCAATAATCTGCGCACATTAAAGAGTGGTGTATTTAGCATGAAGTCTGGGACACTAAAGAGTGATGTGATCAGCAAGAAGCCTGAGCACACAAAATAGTGATGTGATCATCAAGAAGCCAAGTCATAGTAAAGAGTGATGTGATCATCAAGAAGGCAAGGCATAGTAAAGAGTGATGTGGCCATCAATAAGCCAAGGCACAGTAAAGAGTGATGTGGTCATTAAGAAGCCAAGGCACAGTAAAGAGTGATGTGATCATCAAGAAGCCTGGGTTTACTAAAGAGTGATGTGGTCATCAAGAAGCCTGGGTTTACTAAAGAGCGATGTGGTCATCAAGAAGCCTGGGTTTACTAAAGAGTGATATGGTCATCAAGAAGCCTAAACACAGTAAAGAGTGATGTGGTCATCAAGAAGCCTAAACACAGTAAAGAGTGATGTGGTCATCAAGAAGCCAAGGCACAGTAAAGAGTGATGTGGTCATCAGGAAGCCTGGGTTTACTAAAGAGTGATGTGGTCATCAAGAAGCCTAAACACAGTAAAGAGTGATGTGGTCATCAAGAAGCCAAGGCACAGTAAAGAGTGATGTGGTCATCAAAAAGCCTGGGTTTACTAAAGAGTGATGTGGTCATCAAGAAGCCAAGGCACAGTAAAGAGTGATGTGGTCAGCCATAATTCTGGGCACACTAAAGTGTGACGTGGTCAGTAAGAATTCTGTGGAAACTAAAGAGTGATATGGTCAGCAAGAAGCCTGAGTACACTAAAGAATGATGTGGTCAGCAAGAAGCGTGGACACACTAAAAAGTGATGTGGTCAGCAAGAATTCTGGGCAGACTAAACAATGATGTGGTCAGCAAGAAGCCTGGGCACACTAAACAGTGATGTGGTCATAAAAAAGTCTAGTCGAAATAAAGAGTGATGTGGTCAGCAAGAGGTCTAGTCACACTAAGGAGTGATATCGTCAGCAAGAAGATTGGGCAATCTAAAAAGTGATGTGGTGATCAAGAAATCTATTCGCACTAAAGAGTGGTGTGGTCAGCAAGAAACCTGTGCGCACTAAAGAGTGATGTGGTAATTAAATATTCTAGTCGTAGTAAAGAGTTATGTGTTCGGCAAGAGTTCTAGTCATACTAAAGAGTGATGTAGTCAAGTATAAGCCTGGGTACACTAAAAAGTGATGTGGTCAGCAAGAAGCCTTAACATTAAGACTAGACCTCTTCCTGACCACATCACTCTTTAGTGCGACTAGATTTCTTGATCACCACATCACTTTTTAGATTGCCCAAACTTCTTGCTGACGATATCACTCCTTAGTGTGAGTAGACCTCTTGATGACCACATCACTCTTTATTTCGACTAGACTTTTTTAAGAGTGATGTTTATAGCAAGAGGCTTGGGCACACTAAAGAGTGATGTGGTCAGCAAGAAGACTGGGCATACTAAAGAGTGATGTGGTCTGCAAGAGATCTAGTCACTCTAAAGAGTATTATAGTCAAAAAGAAGTCCAGTCACACTAAAGAATGATTTGGTCAGTAAGACGCATGGGCTCATAAAAAGTGATGTGTTCAGAACGAAGCGTTCCCACACTAAACAGTTATGTGGTCAGCAATAATCTGGTCACACTAAAGTGTGATATGGTCAGCAATAATATGGTCACACTAAAGTGTGATGTGGTCAGCAATAATATGGTCAGAAATAATTTGGGCATACTAAAATGTGATGTGGTAGACAATAAGTCCAGTCGCACTAAAGATTGATATGGTCAGCATGAAGCATGGGCATGCGAAACAGTGGTGTGGTCAGTAAGAAGCCTGGGTAAACTAAAGAGTGATGTGGGGAGCAATAATCTGGACAAACTAAATAGTGATGTGGTCAGCAAGAAGCATTGTCACACTAACGATTGATGTGGTCAGCAAGAAGCCTAGGCATTCTAAAGACTGATTTGGTCAGCAAGAAGCCTGGGAATACTAAATAGTGATATGGTCAGCAAGAAACCTGGGCACACTAAAGAGTGATGTGGTTAGCAAGAAACCTGGGCACACTAAAGAGTGATGTGGTCAGCAAGAAACCTGGGCACACTAAAGAGTGATGTGGTCAGCAAGAAACCTGGGCACACTAAAGAGTGATGTGGTCAGCAAGAAACCTGGGCACACTAAAGAGTGATGTGGTTAGCAAGAAACCTGGGCACACTAAAGAGTGATGTGTTCAGCAAGAAATCTGACCATACTAAATTGTGATGTGGTCAGCAATAATCTGGGCACAGTAAAGAGAATTGTGCTCAGCAACAAGTCTAGGCATACTAAGGAGTAATGTGGTCAGTAAGAAGCCTAGGAATACTAAAGAGTGATGTGGTCAGCAAAAAGTTTGAGCACACTAAAGAGGGATGTGAATATGAAGAAGCCAAGAGACATTAAATAGTGATGTGATCAGGAAGAATTCTGGCCACGCTAAAGAGTGAAGTGGTCAGCAAGAAGCCTGAGCACACTAAAGATTGATGCTGTCAGCAAGAAGCATGTGCATACGAAAGAGTGATGTCCGTAGAATTAATCTGGGCACACTAAAGAGTGATGTAGTCAGAAAAATGTCTGGGCACAATAAAGATTGATGTTGTCAGCAAGAAGTCTCGGAACACTAAAGAGCGATGTGGTCTGCAAGAAGCCTAGGCATTCTAAAGAGTGATGTGGTCAGCAAGAAACCTGGGCATACTAAAGAGTGATGTGGTGAACAAGAAAACTGGACATACTAAAGAGTGATGTGTTCAGCAAGAATTCTGGCCATACTAAACTGTGATGTGGTCAGCAATAATCTGGGCACAGTAAAGGGCACTGTGCACAGAAAGAAGTCTGGGCATACTAAAGAGTAATGTGGTCAGCAAGAAGCCTGGAAACACTAAAGAGTGATGTGGTTACCAAGTAGGCTGGGCACGCTAAAGAGTGATGTGGTCAGAAAGAAGTTTGGGCACACTAAAGAGGGATGTGGTCAGCAATAATCTGGGCACACTAAAGAGTGATGTGAACAATAATAATCTGGACAAACTAAAGTGTGATGTGGTTTGCAAGAAGCCTGGAAATACTAAAGATTGATGTGGTCAGCAATAATCTGGGCACAGTAAAGGGTGATGTGCTCAGTAAGAATCCTGAGGATACTAAAGAGTGATGTGTTCAGCAGGAAGCCTTGACACACTAAAGAGTGATGTGGTCTGCAAGAATATGGGCACACTATAGAGTTATGTGGTCGGCACGAAATCTGGTCACATTAAAGAGTGACGTGGTCAGCAAGAATTCTACGCACACTAAGGAGTGATGTGGTAAGCAAAAAGCATGGACACACCAATGAGTGATGTGGTCAGCAAGATGACTGGACACACTAAAGAGTAATGTGGTCAGCAAGAAACCTGGGCACACTACAGATTGATGTGGTCAGGAAGAATCTGGGCACACTAAAGTGTTTTACGGTCATCAAGAATCCTGGGAACATTAAAAACTGATGTGGTCAGCAAGAAGTCTGGGCAGACTAGAGAGTGATGTAGTCAGAAAGAAGAATTGGCACACTAAGGAGTGATGTGGTCATCAAAACATCTAGTCGCACTAAAGAGTGATGTGGTCAGCAAGAAGTATGGGCAAACTAAAAAGCGATATGGTCATCAAGATGTCTAGTCGCACTAATGTGTAATGTGGTTAGCAAGAAGTGTGGGCAAACAAAAAAGCGATATGGTCATCAAGATGTCTAGTCGCACTAAAGAGTAATGTGGTCAACAAGACGCCAAGGCAAACTAAAGAGTGATGTGGTCAGTAAGAAGTCACGGCACACTACAGATTGATGTGGTCAGCAAGAAGTCAGGTACACTAAAGAGTGATCTTGTCAGCAAGAATCTCGGCACACTAAAGAGTGATGTGGTCAGTAATAATCTTGGCAGCCTAAAGAATGTTGTGATCAGCAAAATGCCTGAGCAGAGTAAAGAGTTATTGTGTCAGCTAGAAGCCTGGGCAAACTAAAGAGTGATGTGGTCAGCAAGAATTCTGGGCACACTAAAGAGTGATGTGTTCAGCAAGAAGCCTGGATACACTAAAGAGTGATCGTCAGCAATAATCTGGGCAAACTAAAGAGTAATGTGGTCAGCAAGAAGTATGGGTAGACTAAAGATTGATTTGGTCAGCAAGAGGTCTAGTCACAATAAAGAGTGATGTGGTCAGTAAGAAGTCTGAGCATACTAAAGACTGATGTGGTCAGCAAGAGGTCTGGGCACACTAAAGAGTTCTGTAGTCAACAAGAATCTAGAGCATACTAAAGAGTGATGTGAGCAGCAGGAATCTGGGAACACTAAAGAGTGGTGTGGTCAACAAGAATCTTGGCACACTAAAGAGTGATGTGGTGAGTTAGAAGCCAGAGCACACTAAAGATTGATGTGGTCAGCAGTAACCTGGGCAAATTAAAGAGTGATGTGGTTAGCAAGAAACATGGTCACACTAAAGAGTGATGTAGTCAGCAAAAAGCCTAGGCATACTAAAGAGTTATGCGGTCAGCAAGAAGTCTGGCCACACTTAAGAGTGATGTGGTCTGTAAGAACCCTTGCAATACTAAATGTTAATGTGGTCAGCAGGAAACCTGGGCATACTAAAGAGTGATATGTTGAGAAAGAAACCTGGTCATACTAAACTGTGATGTGGTCAGCAATAATCTAGGCACAGTAAAGAGTGATGTGCTCAGTAAGAATCCTGAATATACTAAAGAGTGATGTGTTCAGCAGGAAGCCTTGACACACTAAAGAGTGATGTGGTCTGCAAGAATTTGGGCACACTAAAGAGGTATGCGGTCAGCAAGAAGTCAGGGCACACTAAAGATTGATGTGGTAAGCAAGAAGCCTGGGGATACTAAAGTGTGATGTGTTCAGCAATAATCTGGTCATACTAAAGAGTGATGCGATCAGCAAGAATTCTGGGCACGCTAAAGAGTGATGTGGTCAGCAAGAATCTGAGCACACTAAAGAGTGATGTGGTCAGCAAGAGGACTGGGCACACTAATGGTGATGTGGTCAGTAAAAAGCCTTAGCATACTAAAGAGTGATGTGATCAACAAGACGTCTGGGCACTCTAAAGAGTGATCTGGTCATTAAGAAGCCATGGCACACTAAAGAGTGATGTGGTCAACAAGAATTCTGTGTACACCAAAGAATGACGTGGTCATAAAGAAGCCTGGGCACACTAAAGAGTGATATGGTCAGCAAGAGGTCTGGGCACACTAAAGAGTTTTGTGGCCAATAGGAAGTCTAGAAACACTAAAGAGTGATGTGGTCAGCAAAAAGGCTGGGCACACTACAGATTGATGTAGTCAACAAGAAGTCGGGACAAACTAAAGAGTGATGTGGTCATCAAGAAGTCGGGGCACACTAAAGAGTTATGTGGTCATCAAGAAGTCAGGGCACACTAAAGAGTTATGTGGTCATCAAGAAGCCTTGGCACTTTACAGATTGATGTGGTCAAAAAGAGGTCGGAGCACACTAAAGTGTGATGTGGTCAGCAAGAAGCCTGGGCACACTAAACAGTGATGTGGTCAGCACGAAGCCTGGGCATACTAAAGAGTGATGTGGTCAGCAAGTAGTCTGGGCACACTACAGAGTGATGTGGTCAACAAGAAATTATTGCACAATACAGAGTCATGTGGTCAGCAAGAAGTCTGGGCACACTACAGAGTGATGTGATGAGCACTAATCCTGGTAACAGAGTGATGTGGTCAGCAAGAAGTCTGGGCACACTACAGAGTGATGTGGTCACCATCAAAGCCTGGCTGTCTTTCCTTTCTCAGCCCTATAAGAAGCAGGGTAACGATATTTCCTGTTAACTCTTTGTATACTGGGTGTGTTTCCCTCAAAAGACCAAGGGGGGTAAATTTCACAATGTGAAATGGGATGGTTGTCACATTTAAAAGAATGACAAAGGCATAATCTGATCCGTAGTATGAAGTATTCTACCTTATTTTGAAGAAGAAAAAATGTATTTTGTTTTTCAAATAAAATTTTTACCATTTTGTTAGTATACAACAAAAAAAAGAGCTAAGAACTGAGAAGAAAGAATCGAAAATGAAGTAACAAAATACATTTTTTGTCACTTACCCATCAAGTTAATCCACTGTAGTTGGTCATATAATTCCATAATGAATAAAAATGTACACAAACATCTGTTCTTTAACATATCTTACAAAATTTACATGAAAATATGCACTAGTTATGCATTCACAGCAAACTAAAAACACCCAGTGGGTAGGTAATATTTACATGAAAACAAGTGGGCGGTCGTTGACTAATATTTACCAGAAAACAGGCCATTGTGTTTTGGTTTTTTTTTTTTTTTAATTTGAAGCATTCTACAACATTTAATTTTTTAAATGACACAATCTCCAGCATTAATTGTTGTGATATTACAGCTAGTACTAGCAAAAAGCTGAGAAGTAGTATCACCAGCTACCCTTCTAGCACGTTTTGCTGCTGGACCAAAAAAAACACGAAAAATTATTTCAATCACTGCCACGTGGCTCGGCCGAAAATTTACCATTTCTACTACTACATTCTCTACACCACAGTCTAGACAATTTTAAATTAAATTATGAGCTTGTAATGCAGAAATATGCTGCTCTGGACGAAAGAAACTAGCACTGGAAGCCATATTTGTTGATAAACAAAGGCCTAGCGACGATAAACTTTGAAAAACTCGCTTTAAATGAACAAAGAATCGCTCTGTTTCCTGCTCAAACCACGCGCTTAATGGGGACAACTGAATTCCGGAAGGAAGTCAACTGCTGGTTTTAAGATACTTTGATTATTTTCAAAATTAGAGAGCCACAAACCATCATCGCGCCTCGCGTCTATAAGTAGTTCGTAATAGGGATACAACCACGCAGGACGCGTGTCCAAATACCCAAAGAGTTAAAGGAGAAGTAGGACTCTTCCTTCCCTTCGCTAGCCTAGGGGACACCCTTGGGGAAGGCGAAGTACCAATTTAGCCCCCCGATCAGGGTTACGTGAAGCCATGGGAACAGGTTGAATGGAGGAGTGGAAGCAGCCATCATTTAGTGCGGGTCATGGTCCCCACTCTAAGGCAGAGGACCTCAACTGTGGAGACACTGGCTATGATCACCCACTTGTAACAGTCACTGCCAAGAAGAAAAGCAATGACAAATTACTTTCTTACACTGGCAAAAAACTTATCATTGCCAAACTGAATGCTGGCAAATTGCGCAAGACCTTATTGCTGCATTCAGGGAGGCTGTGAGATGGACAGCCTTCTGAAAAGAACGTGTCACATGAATGGATGAGAAGAGGCCAGACTCCTTCCCCATATTCCAGTATATGGGAGGCAATCATGTAAATCTTGTTTGGGCAGCAAACAGCGCCCTTCGTTTGAAGGCATCTTTGTACTTCCGGGGGCAAGTCTCCAGAATCTTCGAGAACAGTCACGTGACTTGGGGTTCTCGTGGCGGCATGATTTTTGGTCTGAGTTAATCAGTGTTCATCTGTCTCTGGTCCAGGGTGGTTGTGAGGTCAGCATGTAGTATAACACTTTTAATGTTCTGATTACCATTATACTACTTTTAGGTTCTGAATTATTATGTCATGGAATAAGATGAATTGAAGTAGTTCCTCGTTTTATGCTGTTCATTATGAAGATGAGCAATTCGAACTAATAAAACTGCGATGTTACTGTCTGTGTTTTGAACTCTACGACATGCACTGATTTTCCGTATCTTTTATGCGACGAATACTGGCTGTGTCAGAGACAATATTTGTTATTCTTTGTCAGTTTCACTAGAGGTTGATTTCATGTATAGATTCACTTCATTCGAAGGAACACTAGTAGAAGTTATTTTCACACACATCACGAATGGCCTCCCAGATACTACCAGTTTCAATAAATCAAATCTCTGCACAAATTACAGATTCCATTTAATTAAGTCTGGTAATGGTTCAGATACAATAGTTGATAACGTCAGTTGGACTGGAAAATGCATCGCCTTGGTTCATCACGGAATCACCTAAACAATGTTTCACAACATCAGATCTACCATATTCTAGATGCAGCACTTCAGCAATGTTCTCAACTTTAAAATACTCTACACGTGATACGAGAACAATTCTAAAATCTGTTCTGTATTATATCTGACCACGTGGTCGACTCCTCGTCTGAGTCACTTTACTCAAAGTCCCAAAACTATCATATCTTCATAATCACTTGAAACACATCTTCAGTTTGTCATAAAACTACTTCTTGTTCTAACCCGCTTTTCCTGAGTATCTGAGACTTATATCTTGTTAAGTCAATTGTCCATTAGCACACACCCCTAGAACTGTCCGTTGCTCAGCTGAGCAAGTAGACCCACTCCCTTTTTTCAGAACTCTGTAAACTGCGTCCTAAGATTTGTTGATATGTGTCCCGTGTCAGTCTGTTGCTTCAGATCCGTCTATACAAATTTCTCATCAAGTAACAGGTGTTTGCCGTAAATATGGGGAGGTTGGTCCAAATCTATGCCCGTCTGTCTGTCTCCATATTGTTGAGTTTAGTTTACTCAGTCTAGTCCTGTTAGGGCTACTATAATCTGGCTGTCTCTATTCTGCCTTTATTATCGGCGTCCATCCTGTAACACTCTCACATTTTTTATCGTTTTTGCACTACTTTATACTTATCAATAATAATAATAATAACTATAATAGAAATGATAATATTAATAATAATAAAAATACATTAATAATAATAATCACCATATTAATATCATAATATACAAAGGACTATGCTATAGTAGTCTGGCTGGCATTTTCTACAGAAATTATTTCTGTTCTTTTCCTTAGTTGATATGCATCTTGGTTGTATGTTGGATTGCCATATGGCAGGGGAATCTGCAGGCATGTCATAACTGCTTCATGTGAGTCAGTATTTTCTAGTTTCATCCAGTCCATCCACTAAACGTCTTAATGAAATGTTTACGCCAAGTTCTTGAGCTGTTGCGAGGTTATTGTGCCAACTAATAGTTGTAGAGTTTGGGTTGTGTCTGAGAACTGAAGACAGTGTTTATCTACTCCGGGTTAACCTTCAGGTGGAAGATTGGAAGATGTTCAAAATAAGTTGGACCAATTCGAGATTAGATTTGACTGTAGGTAATAGCAACACCGTTACCGCATCAGTTTGGTGCCTAGAGAAAGAGGCACATACTGTATCACCCAGCCAGTAACTGGGGCATCGCTGGTTGAATTATACCCGCCGACCTTCGTTATGAGGTACTAGTGCACTAACCACTGCGCCATTAAGGGGGCCATTTCAACATTTTTGTGTTGTAAATGTATTTATGTATTACATACTGTAGTAAGAAATCGTTATAAAAGAAAGCAGAGATCCATTATGAAATGTGAGTGTAAATATATTCAAATAAAAATGCTCCATTCTTTATCACAGCGGACTACGTTACAAGCAAGGACGAGACTTTTATAGGGAAAACAAACCAGTGTGGAGACTATCTAGGGCTGACTGCAGATGATGAGACCGAAAAATATCGAATTCCTACCTGTAAGTATAATAATGCAGTCATGCTTTATGTTTTCAGATATCTGAGCATAACAATACATATAGGACTTACATGATACCCGTTGTGTGTATTTCATATACAAGTCAGTAATTAAATCGATATAAATAAAACTTGTATAAATCTTTTACTTACTTACTTAACAGTAGCATGGGCTACATCTTCCGTGCATGTTAATGGCAAATTTCGTATTCTTCTTCATCATCTATCTCCCTGCAACTGTCAGTTTGATGTTCTATGCAGCCGTTGCGGTGAAAATGTTGAAGCATAACATCGTGTCTGTTTGGTAGCTGGTTACGGTGGCTATTTTTCGCTTCCTGAGTGATGGGATGTGCAATAATTCCTTAACAAACAAGAGATCTGCAATAATTCTTTAACAAGCAGGGATGTGCAATACGTCTTTAACAAGCAAGCGATCTCCAATAATTCTTTAACAAGCAAGAGATGTGCAATAATTATTTAACACGCAAGGGATGTGCATTAATTCTTTAACAAGCAAGGGATGTGCAATAATTCTTTAACAAGCAAGAGATGTGCAATAATTCTGTAGCAAGCAAGGGATATGCAATAATTCTTTAACAAGCAAGGGATGTGCAATAATCCTTTAAAAAACAAGGGATGTGCAATAATTCTTTAACACACAAGGGATGTGCAATAATTCTTTAACACGCAAGGGATGTGCAATAATTCTTCAACAAGCAAAAGATGTGCAATAATTCTTTAACAGACTCCACCTCAATGGACTTTGGCGATTTCTGCCCCATTAGCCTGTCTAGGCCTGTTCCTAGGGGCACCAACGGAGAGGTGGGATAGGGTCTTGGTAGGCTGTGGTTAGCTAACCCTGACGCTAGCATGTCAGTTATAGGTTGCTGGCTGTCAGATCAATCAGCGTCTCCGCCCACACTTTGCCTATTAGAAGTAAGCTTGGAAGCAGGCAGATGCTCGCATATTACTTTGCCTATTAGAAGTCAGCTTGGAAGCAGGCAGATGCTCGCATATTACTTTGCCTATTAGAAGTCAGCTTTGAAGCAGGCAGATGCTCGCATATTACTTTGCCTATTAGAAGTCAGCTTGGAAGCAGGTAGATGCTCGCATATTACTTTGCCTATTAGAAGTCAGCTTGGAAGCAGGCAGATGCTCGCATATTACTTTGCCTATTAGAAGTCAGCTTTGAAGCAGGCAGATGCTCGCATATTACTTTGCCTATTAGAAGTCAGCTTGGAAGCAGGCAGATGCTCGCATATTACTTTGCCTATTAGAAGTAAGGTTGGAAGCAGGCAGATGCTCGCATATTACTTTGCCTAGTAGAAGTGAGTTTGGAATCTGGCAGATGCTCGCATATTACTTCGCCTATTAGAAGTCAGCTTGGAAGCAGGCAAATGCTCGCATATTACTTCCACCATTTAGAAAATCACATAAACAAATATTCACTAAAGAACAGCAATAATATAAAAGGAGAATTACACAACAACACAAAGACTACAGTCGTGGAAATCATCTTTTTTTTCAGTGCCTGGTAGACCTGGGATTAGCACAGCGGTGGATGTAGACAATGGATATGTTGATGTAAGTTCTAGAAACACTTTTCTGTTATATGTAACCACATCTGATCTAACATATGTATATATACATGAGAGAACAAATACTGTAAAGGAGACAGTAAGGGGAGTGAAGGACTTATGAGAGTGGGAAGTAAGTAATTAAATTCTCCCAAAAGTACATACTTACTGTGACCCCAATCAAATGTTTTTTTGTAAATTATCTGACCACAACAATCCCGTTTCCCAGATCTTTGTTAGCCAACAGTTCAACCTACAGATATTATATCTACTCTACTTTCTCATCATCTCTCATACCAAATACAAATAAATATCTCAACATTTAAAACACATAACAAAATAAGTTTATTACGACAACATCAACACACTCGTCATGAACATACACAATACCAACAACGGTTCAGACCACATCAATACATAAGGACCACAGAACGTGTATATAACCTAGAAAGTAATGGCATAGCAATGCATCCCTGGACCAAAATATGCAAGTCAGTAATCCTCACTCATATCAACTTTCGTTGTCAAAAGAAGCTTTGAAAATCAATGCAGTCAATACAATCAGTAATGCATTGAATGTTAATATCACGCACAAGTAAGGCATTGTCAAAAGAGTGAGGATCCTCATAACATCATTTATCATGAACACTAGAACATATAAAGCTGTCCCTCAGAACAGCTGTAATAAACAGCATATCAAAACTCAACATTACATGCATACTATATATACATGGCATCGACATCAAAACTTAACATTACATGCGTACTATATGTACATGGTATTGACATCAAAACTCAACATTACATGTATACTATATGTACATGGTATTGACATCAAAACTCAACATTACATGTATACTATATGTACATAGCATCGACATCAAAACTCAACATTACATGCATACTATATGTACATGGTATTGACATCAAAACTCAACATTACATGTATACTATATGTACATGGCATCGACATCAAAACTGACGGCAAGAAATATGCATAATTTAACCATCGTTCAAGGTCTCCTACATAAATAAATCGTACCATGTTGCCAGCATAGACCAAAAGCATTATTGTATGACGGCAAATATTACCTGTATAAAATATATTAACACCATTGCAACTCATACTACAACCTTTCCATACATACCTATGGGCACACCCACCACATACACTATCATCCTTATGAAATCATATTTACTACCTAAACACACACACAACCAACCTAATTGAGTCCGGGGTGCTGGATGGGGTCATAGCAAACAACCACATATCACATAAACTTATAACATAATCAATGCAGGGCACAGTAACACTGTACATACACTTCAGTATCAATAACTAATTACATCCACTGTAAAGTGGCTCGCCCACCAAGACATATCCCATGTAGAAAATAGAAGAAGAAGTCAGTATGCTCCAAACTGGATTTAGACAAGGAAGAGAAACAAGAGATAATATATTTAATATAAGATTAATAATAAAGAAGTGCAGAGAATTTATTGTGAATCTATATTTATCTTCTATAGACAATTCAAAGGCATCTGATTGTGTACAACACCAGAAACTTTGTGAAATAATGGAAAAAATGGGATTTCCAACGCATTTGATACAATCAATATCACTGTTGTATCTAGACCAACAGGCAGCATTGAGAATAAATGGTGAAACAACAACCTGGTTTTACATAAAACATCAGGGGTGCATATTGTCACCTCACTTATCTAACTTGTATCTTACATCCTTGCCGTGCCGCGAACGTCTCATATGACCCTCATGGCAGTTCGCCACGATTTCCTGTCTTCGGGGAGTTTTTCAATCTCATCAAGGATGTTATGCCCTCTGAACTGGCATCTCTTTACAATGCCCTTTTTAGTGTTTCACGTGGTCGATCTCTTTTTCGTCAGCCTGTTGTATTCCACTTTATAGCTCATTTGGGAATTCTCTGATTGTTTATTCTCATCACATAACCAACATATGTCCATCTTCTTTGTTTCTGGTCACACATGAGACAGGTTGTTGATTGCTCATATGTCTTATCTCTGCGTTGTTCTTGAATTCGTTCCACTTTATACCGAATATTTTCCTTAGGCATTTGTTTTAGAAATAGTCTAATTTCTTTAGTTGTTTTCCAGCTTTCACATGCATAAATGAGGGTGGTTAATAAATTGGAACTTAGTTTTTGTGCTAATAACTTTTGAATGCCATATGTTCTCAAGATTCTTGAAGGTCAATGCTGACTTTGTAATTCGAATTATAACTTCCTTTGTGGTGTCACCATCAAGTCTATTTAGCTGCCGAGATATGCAAATTGGTTTACTTCTTCAACAGCTGTTTCTTCTACGTATATTTTTCCTTCGTGGTTAATGAGAATTTTCGTTATTTTTGTTTTATCTTTGTTAATTTACAAGTCCTATTTTACTAGCCATTGAAGACTGTTCTTTTTTTCTATTTAACTTGTATATTGAAAATATAATGAGGAATATTAAAGAAGATGTAGACAAAGAATATTACGATGTCATAATAAGTGGAGGTTATGAAATACCAGAGATTAGATGCTAGTGACACGGTATTACTGTCCATAACACAAAAAGGAATGGAAAAACTAATTATGCCAGTCTGTAAGAATAGTGAAGAGCAGAACCTCTATCTTAGTGCGAAGAAAATTAAATGAAATTGATGACAACTAACAAAACAAATAAGGCAGCTGAAATTTGTAGCAATGAGGAAAAATGTGATTCTCTTGCAGTGCCCAGAGTTAGGTGGTTGTTTGTAGCGCAACTGTGAGATGACATGTGCAGTTGATTTTTCAATACAATCTCAGAGTCGTGTATGAACTCTACCTTCATTGTTCCTGGGTCATGGAAGTTCCACAAAAACGTTTTTGCCTTTCACCTCTACCTACCTTTATTACTAGAACCATACACCTCTACCTAGCTTTATTACTAGAACCATACACCTATACCTACCTTTATTACTAGAATTATACACCTATCTACCTTTATTACTAGAACCATAAACTCTACCTAGCTTTATTACTAGAACCATACACCTCTACCTAACTTTATTACTAGAATTATACACCTCTACCTACCTTTATTACTAGAATTATTCACCTCTACCTACCTTTATTACTAGAACCATACACCTCTACCTACCTTTATTACTAGAATTATACACCTCTACCTACCTTTACTACTAGAATTATACACCTATCTACCTTTATTACTAGAACCATAAACTCTACCTAGCTTTATTACTAGAACCATACACCTCTACCTAACTTTATTACTAGAACCATACACCTCTACCTAGCTTAATTACTAGAACCATACATCTCTACCTACTTTTATTACTAGAGCCATACACCTCTACCTGCCTTTATTACTAGAATCATACATATCTACCTACCTTTATTACTAGAATTATACACCTCTACTTACCTTTATTACTAGAATTATACACCTCTACCTACCTTTATTACTAGAACCATACACCTCTACCTAGCTTTATTACTAGAACCATACACCTCTACCTACCTTTATTACTAGAACCATACACCTCTACCTACCTTTATTACTAGAACCATACACCTCTACCTACCTTTATTACTAGAATTATACACCTCTACCTACCTTTATTACTAGAATTATACACCTCTACCTACCTTTATTACTAGAACCATACACCTCTACCTACCTTTATTACTAGAACCATACACCTCTACCTACCTTTATTACTAGAATTATACACCTCTACCTACCTTTATTACTAGAATTATTCACCTCTACCTACCTTTATTACTAGAACCATACACCTCTACCTACCTTTATTACTAGAATTATACACCTCTACCTACCTTTATTACTAGAATTATACACCTCTACCTACCTTTATTACTAGAATTATACACCTATCTACCTTTATTACTAGAACCATACACCTCTACCTAACTTTATTACTAGAACTATACACCTCTACCTACCTTTATTACTAGAACCATACACCTCTACCTAGCTTTATTACTAGAACCATACATCTCTACCTACTTTTATTACTAGAACCATACACCTCTACCTAGCTTTATTACTAGAACCATACACCTCTACCTACTTTTATTACTAGAACCATACACCTAGACCTAGCTTTATTATTAAAACCATACACCTCTACTTAGCATTATTAGCTGTGAAACACATAAATGCCTTTGAATGTAAATGCTACAGAAGAGTTCCTCAAATATTATGGACACAGAAAGTACAAATATATCCATACTACAAGAAGTTAATATTGAATAAGGTTGGCTAGTAAACAGGATTAAACAGAGAAAGCTTAAATATTTCGGACACATTAAACGTCATGAGAATTTAGAGAAGACCGTCTTGGAAGGGTAGATAATGAGAAAAAGAAAAAGAGAAAGAGAAGACCGTCTTGGAAGGGTAGATAATGAGAAAAAGAAAAAGAGAAAGACCAAGGTGAGGATGGCTGCAAGACATCGTTGATGATCTGCAAATGGATGCATCAGCAGCAGGCCATCTTGCTCACAACCGAGAGGCCTACAGGAGAGCTGTTAGGGAGGCAAATTTCCGCAAGGTTCATGCAAATGACTGACTGACAGCTAATATGGGCTGTCATACAAGAATGCTTTTGGTCTATGCTGACAATATGGTATGATTTATTTATGTAGGATTATGAATTTTAATTTTACTAAGATTTTATAAAATGTGCAGAGCAAAATCTTTTATATCTTTGGCATGTACAAAAATGTAGATAACGAGCTGACATATATCATTTCCCGAATTATAACCACATTCCTTTTCTAAGTCTGTTCGTACGTCTTTTTGTTTATAAGTCTTAACACGCAGGAATGGTTAGTATCTAGCGTTAGTTGTATAGCATACAGTGTAGCTTTCTATACATAAAACAATCATTAAAGAAACCAGCAAATCGCCGTAGATGAGCAGTGTGTAAGTGTGGCCGTAAAAGTAGCGCTTGTTTGTTATTAGAGATGAAAGAGAAGGCGGCTGCAGTAAAACTGGTTCTAGTAATAAAGGTAGATACAGGTGTATGGTTCTAGTAATAAAGGTAGGTACAGGTGTATTGTTCTTGTAATAAAGGTAGGTACATGTGTATTGTTCTAGTAATAAAGGTAGGTAGAGGTGTATGGTTCTAGTAATAAAGGTAGGTACAGGTGTATGGTTCTAGTAATAAAGGTAGGTACAGGTGTATTGTTCTTGTAATAAAGGTAGGTACATGTGTATTGTTCTAGTAATAAAGGTAGGTAGAGGTGTATGGTTCTAGTAATAAAGGTAGGTACAGGTGTATGGTTCTAGTAATAAAGGTAGGTACAGGTGTATTGTTCTTGTAATAAAGGTAGGTACATGTGTATTGTTCTAGTAATAAAGGTAGGTAGAGGTGTATGGTTCTAGTAATAAAGGTAGGTACAGGTGTATGGTTCTAGTAATAAAGGTAGGTACAGGTGTATTGTTCTTGTAATAAAGGTAGGTACATGTGTATTGTTCTAGTAGTAAAGGTAGGTACAGGTGTATTGTTCTAGTAATAAAGGTAGGTAGAGGTGAAAGGTAAAAACTTTTTTTTTTCCTGGAACTTCCATGACCCAGGAACAATGAAGGTAGAGTTCATATACGACTCTGAGATTGTGTAGAAAAATCAACTGAACATTGATCTCACAGTTGCACTACAAACAACCACCTAACTCTGGGCACTGCAAGAGAATCACATTTATTAATGACATGTATTTGTGCATGTTGCCAGAATGGGAGTATGTTAAAAGATTGATGGAGTTTTACAATTATATGAAATGGTGTCTCGGCGACTTGACCTCGACATGGGACAACCTCTCACACGGCGAGATGGTGAAGGTCATTGCTTCTGGCAGATATTTCTACACTCAAAACTAAACATCCGAGAAACTGTCCTAAAAAAGGACATTCTTAACAACCACTAGGCATTTCTACAAGGACAGACTAAAAATCTACTTACTACTATTACGAGAGCACAACTAATAAAAATCTACTTACTACTATTACGAGAGCACAACTAAGTACCAATTATAAAGGAAAACTTCTGTGAATCTACATTTTGATGGCTTCTCATTTCTCCGGTCCTAACCGTTTCTTTACTGTCGTCTGCTTCTTCCTGCGTCTCCTACCAATCTGTTCAGGACAAGTACAAACACGTGCGACTTTTCAACGGATTTTCCCGCTGCACACGCCCACAAATATCCAAACGTCGGATTTTCCCGCTGCACACGCCCACAAACATCCAAACGTAACTCTCTGCAGGGGAGACTACTACATTATTATATATCCAACTCTATTACCTAATCCTATACTGTTTCAATGGTTCAGTTTTACAAAACAATTTTAACAAGTGAGTAAACTGTGCAGAAACACAAATAGCAGAAAATAAGAAATTTGAGAATGTATAAATGAATAACCTACAACATCCAATATTTCGACATGAGTTTTTTTCATGGAGTACATACAAAAACAACACAATACGTAAAAATGGAACATATATGAAGAACTTAGGTTTTTGGTCTCGTTCTGCTTTGAAAGACGAGCATGAATGTCTCAGGCGACCAAGAATGTAGGTTGTGAACAAAGTGATTGTTTGAGAAATAACGTAAGATAACATCTTCAACCAATAGGAAAGCTTTAGTGTAAAATAGGTGGCCTGGATTAAAAGCGAGAGAACAATACGGGGAAGTTAATTCAGAAAGAGGCAAGAAAGCCATAAGTATAGCAGTATTCTCTTGGCTATGGGATATAAGTAGGATTGGTACTGAGGAAATAATTAATAGAGTGAGTACCCTTGTTTAAAAGGTAGGTTGGTTGAGACCATTGAGTGGGGCTCTTGAGAAAAGCGTGCAGCTTGGAGTAAACTGAGTGGGTAGGGATAGTATAAATACCACTCACGATTAGTCAAAGGGGACCCTTACTTGTTTGTGTTGTAGGAAGAACCTTACTAGTTTGTTGTAGATGGAGTCTCGGTTAGGAAGAGTTTCTTTTTGTAGTGAGTTTTAGGTAGTTGAGATGGAAGATTTAGTTTTTCTTGTGATGGCTGAGGTTTTGGGTAGAACGTTGTAAGTATGGTTTTATTTGTATAAGGACATTTGTAAGGTTTTCGCCCATATGGCGTAGAGTTCTCTCACGCCGGGCATTGTCATTGTAACTTTTGTCTAGCCTGATGGCTACGTTCCGTCCTCATAAATTCACTCCTCATTTGTTTCCCATCAATAAATTTGTGTGTCTGAATATATAAACTACATCACTGGCTTTGTTGGAACTCTCATTGTTGACCAGCTTTGTTTTGTTGGAAGACAGCCAAGTTCAGTTAAGTTCTTGTATCAGTATGATTTTTGTGGAGTTGGAAGCTTGGGAGTCTTGTTGTGTTTTCTTAGTGTGTAATATAGACAATTAGGTGGTTTTTGACACCAACAACAAGAAGAAATTTCTAAGATGAACTTGTATGTACTCCACAAGAAGATTAATCAATCCAGAAGTATACGGATTCAGCTAAGTACAGCCATTATATATATATATAATGGCCTTAAAGAGAAGAAATTGTTTTAGTACGGCGCAACATTATTTTAATTGGCTCCAGATCGAGTAATACTACTTTATAAGTAACTGAAGACTTACAAAAGAAATAGAGGGCTAGGGGAAAAATGCTATAACTGTGGTGGAATGAGTGGAGCTGAGACAAGAAAGTGCAGTATAGATATCAGAAATTAGGTGGAGATCTAAAGAAGTTTAAAGAAATATGAATTAGTTGTTAAGTCCAGCTGGATAGAGAGAACCAGCCTGGAAAATAAGGCGCTGTTCTAGAGCCTAACAGGAACATTCATAGAAAGAGCAGATGTAAACTGGTCAGTTCACACTATGGGCAATATTCGGGAGGGACAAGACCCCCCCCCAACCCAACTGCAATTCCAAATTCATAGCCTTTGTATCGCCGAACTGGGTGGCCAGGCATAAACTATTTAACTATACATGATATATATTGTAACAGATTAAACACATAACGTGTATCATCAGTGTAACATAATTAAACATGACATGCATCATCACGATAATACACTACTCTCTATGGATAACTAAGATATATAGATGCCAGATGCTGGACCGGGCTTCCTTGGCCCCATAAACAATTTCCCACACTTTCATCTAGCGGTGCCCTCACACTTATTGGCCTCGCCTACTGCTGCTCTTATACAAACAGGAATAATTCCGGAAATCACGATGTGCTACTGCACTTCTGCAAGTTCAGCACCGCTGCCACGCCCATCACCACATATATAATCCTGATCTCCTGTTGCACTAAGTACACTGGAATAATTACTTCACAATTCTGGTGTGCCAGTTTCACTGGAATAATTACTTCACAATTCTGGTGTGCTAAATGCACTGGAATAATTACTTCACAATTCTGGTGTGCTAAATGCACTGGAATAATTACTTCACAATTCTGGTGTGCTAATTGCACTGGAGTAATTACTTCACAATTCTGGTGTGCCAGTTTCACTGGAATAATTACTTCACAATTTTGGTGTGCAAACTGCACTGGAATAATTACTTCACAATTTTGGTGTGCTAACTGCACTGGAATAATTACTTCACAATTTTGGTGTGCAAACTGCACTGGAATAATTACTTCACAATTTTGGTGTGCAAACTCTCTCTCTCTCTCTCTGAACCTTAAGTGCCCAGGGCACATGGGGCTTCCGCAAGGGTTTTCCACAAATGCCTGTCTTTCGCCTTTTTTTCTGCTCTTGCCCAGGTGAGCCCTCTATTGCTCAACATCCTTTCTGTTGTTCTTCTCCATGTCTCTTTTGGTCTACCCTTACTTCTGCTCCCCTGTGGTGTCCATCTTAGTGCTATTTTTGGTAGTGAGTTGTCAGTCATTCGGAGCACATGTCCCAACCATCGCCAGCGTCTTTCCTCAATAATTGTTGTCAGTGGTTTCATCTGCATTTCTGCCAATAAGATGTTATTTCTTATGGTGTTTGGCCAAAATATTTTTTTTAATTCTACGTAAACATTTAGTCTGGAAAGAATTCAACTTGTTTTCTATGGTTTTGGTGATTTTCCAGCATTCACTTCCATAGAGTAGTACACTTAGAACATTACTGGTGTGCAAACTGCACTGGAATAATTACTTCACAATTTTGGTGTGCTAAATGCACTGGAGTAATTACTTCACATTTCTGGTGTGCTAAATGCACTGGAGTAATTACTTCACAATTCTGGTGTGCTAAATGCACTGGAATAATTACTTTACAATTTTGGTGTGCTAACTGCACTAGAATAATTGCAGCTGCTACCGATCTCCGGATACGCTTGCGACATATAATATATATTATCCATACGAATGAGGCCTGTTGGACCCCTGTATGTGCCCATTCACATCTTACGATAATGCCTGAATCAGCTAAACTCTCCAACAATACGATAAGAACAGGTTCTAAGGACTGCAAACGCGCCACAAACAGCCTCTGGCAGTCAAGTCCAGCTCCTGGCCTTCCCGTGGCAGAACTGTTTAAACTGACAGGAGAAGGGGCGAGGGCGAATATCTGGCGCCTGAAAACCAGTTACTTAGGGTAGATGAGTGGCACGTTTGGTAGCTCATCTGCCGCTGTTGGCGAAATCTTCAGCTGCCGTGCGTGGAGCGGTGCTCTTCCCGGCCAATGAAGAAATTTGCAAATGAGGTTGCCGCGCAGCATCACTGCGGAAAAGGTGGTTGAAAGAATAAAGCGAAGCAAACAGTCAAATCACGGCACCTCTGGTCTGGAGGTCGGCCACGTCCTGAGTGCAGTCATATCGTGTGAAATGCATGAACCGGTTTGTCCCAGAGGTTAAGTCACTGCTGGCTTGACTTTTCAAATGCCGCGCGTGGAGTGAAGCTCCTCCCGGTTAAGGAAGTAAATGCGGAAATAAAGGTTGCTGTGCGGCGCCGATGGGAAAAGGTGGTGGAAAGTGAAGTTTAACCTGGTATGTCCAGTAGTATCGCTACGAGAGCTATACCACGGCACCTCTGCTCTAGAGGCCGCCTACGTCCGAAATACACCTACACTGGTGAAATATGCCTAAACCGGCACACACCAGGGGTGGAACTCGATGGCTAGACATGTCATGTCACCTCCGCTCTAGAGGTCGGTAACGCCTGATAACACCCATACTGGTGAATTTTGCCTAAACCGGCTCATACCAGGGGTGAATCTTGAAGGCTATGAATGTCACAGTACCTCTGCCCTAGAGGTCGGTCCCGTCCCAAACATGCCCATACTGGGAAATGCCTAAACCGGCTCAACCCAGGGGTAGAAGTCACTAGTGGCGAGGATTCGTCCTCCTGGACAAAAGCTCCATCCTGGTCACAACTAGGAAGGGTAGCGGCCACGACCGCAAAATGCTGAAGTCGGAGACACTGGACCAGGGAAGTCTAGATAGGCAACCACCTCTCACCCGGCGGGGATGTCTGCGTATCCTAATCACGCTGAGGTTTTCCGGTGAGAAAGTCCAACCCTGGACTAGATGGGCAACCACCTCTCACCCGGCGGTGATACACGGGTATCTCATAACACGTCG